>CAEGAF010119607.1:0-15016 GCA_903067075.1 Micropoecilia bifurca
ATGAGACAAGACTGGTGGTAGCCTCACCTCGTCTTCTCCGAACAAGCTGTTTTCCAGATGTCCCAAACAATCGGAAAAGTGATTCATCAGAGAAAATGACTTTACCCCAGTCCTCAGCAGTCCACTCCCTGTACCTTTTACAGAATATCAGTCTGTCCCTGATGTTTTTCCTGGAGGGAAGTGGCTTTTTTGCTGCCCTCGCTCCAAGAGTCTCCGCCTCACAGTGCATGCAAATGCACTCACACCTTCCTGCTGCCATTCCTGAGAAAGCTCTGCACTGCTTGTAGCCAGATCCTACAACTGAAACACTTTTAAGAGATGGTCCTGGCACTTGCTGGTCTTTCTTGGGTGCCCTGGAGCCTTTTTTGGATGCTTTCCTTGAACTTCTTGATGCGATAGATTGTTGACTGAGGTACAATCTTTCTAGTTGCAATACTAGAAAGTAGTATTGGCCCTGTTAGGCCATTTTTGTGCAGTGCAATGATGACTGCACGTGTTTCTTTCCAGTGTCCAGTGGTGTCATTCTTACTTAATCATGACAGATTGATCTCCAACCCTGTCCTCATCAACACCCACACCTGTGTTAATGGAGCTATCACTGAAATGATGTTAGCTGGTCCTTTTAACATTTGAATCATTCTCAAAACTTTTGGCCATGACTGTACAATACACCTCTGACCAGAACACCTTCTTTTTTATGGCTACATCTACTAAATCCTAAATGTACTAGACAGATTATAATTTACACATTGCATTGCAGTGGTACTGTAATACTGTGAATTGTTCTTATAGAAAAGCATGTCTTTGTATTCTGTTGACTTTCTACCCCCTTGTGGCCAGATTTGAACTTATTTTTATTTTCTTTTTTTGTCAAAAAGCCAATCAAGCATGGTCACGCACAACATGGCAGAGATGCTACTATCAGCATTTTTAAGCCTTGGAGCATCTTTTTCTGTAAGTTAGCTAATGTTTAGTTGTCAGAACATTATTTTGATGGCAAATAATAATAGCTTGTTATGTCTGCTATTAGTAATGTTTCTGTGTTGGCTGTAACCTAGTTAATGTGTTTCTAGCCTTAAGAGCTATCCATACAAGCTAATGCTAGTACAGTACAGTTTGCTTATGAGTGTAGGTGTCTTTATGAACAGAAATTGGTTAAAACCGCAAAATGCTTTGTCGGCCAGGCTCACACATTTTTCTTCAATTCCTATGTTTATTTTAAAGAATAAATATGCATGTAAGGTGTGCAAAATGTGGATACATATCTTGCTTCGTTGTTTACTTTTCAGTTTTACATAAAACATGAAAATGCTTTCAATGTCATAAGTCTTTTTGTCAGCTATTTGTTTAGCATGTTCCAGCACGCCTGTGCGAGGAGAGAATAGTGGTTTTAAACATAAGAAGTGTGAATGGTTATGTACTACATTTGTTCCACATGTCAAACTGGGACACAGTACATTAAAGCAAAGGTAATGTGAACTATTTCAGCTCACATTTTACTGAACCTGCTAGCCCTCATTGCCCCCAAACACACTTCCAGGCTTGACTCAGACATCTGCTGAATTTCTCTTCTGATTGTAAGGAAGTAAAACATCGAGTAACACTTAAATATTAAACCTGTCTTTTTCTGACTGAAAGATAAGCTGTTACATATAGAACAAATCAATAAATCACATCCTTTAGTCGACCATTTCACTGCAGCGTTACATACATGGGAAAATTTATTGTCACCACTGGCCAAGCTGTGGAAAAAATCTTAAAATAATTGAATCCTTTACTGTATTAATTTGGTAAATGTGTATATTTATTTATTCAGACAGAAAATAAATGTTTTGCACCATATGATCCTTTTCAAAGAAACAGGCATTTATTGAATATATTTTCCATGTTTTTTAGATTGCTCAGAGCCTCTAGGAATTTCTAATTATGGTCAGTTCAGTTCTAAATTATAATCAAGCACATTTACTTACTCCAATTAGAAGACCACTACAGATATTTTGTATCTGACTTTAATGCAGCAGGACGTCCCTCTGAAACTGCTTGCTTGTGAACAAGAGGCACTTTTGTTTGCATTTTTGTATCAGCAGGGGAAACATACAGTACTTCTGAGACCACTTGCCAGTTTATGAACAAAACTTAAATGGGAGCTGCTGCAGCAGTTTGGTTAATTACATTCAGCTCTTGAGAACAGTAAGCATTTTCCCACCAATGTAGGAAGAGGTTTAAAAAGTAAAGAAAAATAACTTGCTGTTTCAGTGACAAATGGGAGAAGTGACGGTGCGAAGTACAAGGGTAAGGAAAATTCTAATTAATGCTGGATTGGCTCATGTGAAAAAATTTGATTTGTTTCAATTTTCCAGACATTTAGGTTTTGCAACAGTAGTTTGAGAAGTACCTGAGAAACTTCTCAGCCTGCCTACCAGTGTGACCGATTTATGTAAGAGATATACAGTAGTTTCCATATCTAACAGAAAACATAAGGACAGTTATGCTTGTTTAGTTTTCCTTGTTGTAATAATACTTCTTGGTAATAAATTGTGTTACACTGTTGAAACAATGGGCCAACTCATCCCCTGTGCAAAGTACTTATTGTTGCAGAAACAGCAGGAACACAGAAATAGCAGGTTACAGAACTAACATGGTGCATCTGCACACTGCTTCTTAATATACTGACTTCTGCTGTTTTACATTGACATAATATTTTACACTTGTGCTGTAAAATCCTTTATTGCAGCAGTACTGAAACAGTTCATTTTTTAAACAATGACCCTGTCTTTATCTTTATACAGCATTAGCTCCACAAAATCACATTCTTAACTTTTATAACCTGTACATAAACTGTAGTTATCAAGCTAAATTCATTTAAAATAAATAAATGCCTTTTAACAGATTTCTCTCGTATTCAACCTCAATGGTTACCCAGAAAATACATACTGCAGCTCTAGAAACCAAACATATCTGGTAAACTATTGTGGGCCTTTCCTAGATATGGTATGTGGGGCTTGTTAAGAGAATAAGATCATTAACTTCAGGCTCATTATATTCTCTTGTGCTCCCAGATTCTATGATCCCATGCATCACAATAATCAGCATTTATTCACGACAGATGCATACTATCACCAGAAAAGCACATCACATAACATCCGAAATCTCAGAGCACAAACACATTAATTTACCTGAGAAAGAGAAAAAGACAAAAGATGGAAACGACAAATCAAAAGCAAAGACGTCTTTAGAGAATTGCAAGAGCAAATCTAATTTGTTACTCCTGCACACAAAGTTTTATAGTAAAGGCGTATTCTTGTTTTTAATTTATTCAAATAAGGCGTATCTTTGCTCATCCAACCAGGAGCTGTCTCTGACCCTCTCCAAAGCCAGATCTTGGAAGCAATATGTGTCTAAGATCTAAGGCCATTTGTCAGAGACTCTGCTGAACTCCTGCTGTTTTACGACTTTTTCACGGATCTGTGTGAAAAGCTGGAACTTCCTCTGATTGCTTGCCACTCAGACAAAGAACAGATCAAGATATCTTAGGAAACGATCTGCTGTAACTAATCTGTGTAACTACAGGTAAAATAAAGTTCACTAGGCCAGAATAAGTTATTAATTCTAAAACTATAATTAGGCTATTTCAATCAAGACATGTTATGTTTTAAAACTAGCATATTTCAATTTATTTTCTTAACAGGCTGTTACCATGATGCTCAAGATTACTTGATAAACTTAATCCTTGTGTCTAGAAATGGGATCCAACCGACCCCACACATGTTAAACTTGCATCATTTGCCACAGTCCTCTACATTTTCCTCAATCCTCACACACACAAGGGTTAAGATATGAATTACATCATCTCATCAAGCAACTCCATTTTTGTCTTTTGTTCAGTATAGTAACTGCTCTACTTACCAATATCGATGAGACCGCAAAGATCCATGAGGAAGGAAATATTTAGCCAAGGAGGAGGTGAACCTGGATGGATGATAAACATTGTCTAGTTCTGAAAGGTCAAAAGGTTCATTTTTTTTATAACTGGCTTCTCAATGTCCAGCTGGAAGACAAATGAAGTATATAAAGTTAATCACATCACTAAACTTCTGAATACTTAAGCACTCAACACAAAAAAATTATCTGCTAGACTAATCATTTGTCTCTTCTTTTTATAAAAGCAGTTGTGTGACCAAACAAGGACTACCAAAACTATCTTTCTTGTCTAATCTTTCTTTTGTCATTGTGGAGGAATTCATGGCCGACTCTTCCTTATAATTTTTAGAAAAAGCAAAGGTTGGCACTCCTCTTCAGTGTGAACACCTCAACTCCAAGAATCTCACCGACATAGAAATTCCATAAGCCAAGGTTGTGGATCCATGTAGGACGGCAAAGTCGTAGCACAAAAATTTACATGACAGGTAGAGGGAGCCTGGTGCCGCAAAGTAGGAGACTTTGTCCTGTTAGGCGACGAGGTCTGGATAAAACCCGTGTTAAACGGACGGTGGAGTCCGGCGACGACAGGCCGGAACAAAATTGCGTAACGAAAGTATGTTTTTATCTTTTTTAATATTTTTCTTCCAAAATATCTTTTTCTTTCTTACTGTGTATTCAATGTCACATGCTGTTTTTATTTTTTCTTTAATTATTTTTCTGTCTTTTTGCATCCAAAGCAACGGGGAATTTTTCTGTCAAAGCAAAATTGCTTTGGATGCAAATCACATCACTGATCAACAAGTCTGTATTTCCTGAGTTGAGAGTGTTATTAGTCCTGGGAAAGATGCTATACAAGGTTCCTTGCAGCAAATTTACAAAAATTCTTTGGCAGGGCTGCTCAAAAGATTAAAAAGAAATAATAAAAAAAATCTGTAATCTGCCTTGGTGCTGAAATGTCCTATACAAATAAAACTTGATTGATTTGATTGAACTTCTGTATGAAGCAAACAGTGTAGGACAAGGTGGTGTTTTTTTACCAGGCTACAGGTTGTTTTTTTTTATCCTGTTTGTTTACCTCCAAGCATCTGGCTGTGCTATAGCTAACACATATCCAATATGGTCTCATCTCTTCAAACTACTTTATTCCATTTTGGATATAATATGAAGATATACTACGGGTTGTGCAGCCATATTTCTTATTAGAAAGAAGAGGATTTCTTGTCATTTTCTAGTTGAGCTGTCATCAGATTTATTATTTAACATGCTAACTGAGGCCTGCAGAGTCTGAGATGGAAGCTCTCTTGCTTCTATATACATCGTTCAGCCTGACCTTGGGGTTAATTTACTGAAACGTGAAATCCAGGGAAGATTGGCTGACACAAACACTTCCCAATAGTTATTAATCTCTCAGTGTAGAATGATTTAGAACGACTTCAAGTAGTTTGAAAATTGGCTTTATAATCCTTCCCAAATTACCAGGCAATATATGTTTAAAGATTGTTGCTGAAGATTCTCCTTCTTGGCATTGTAATAACCTAAGCTTACATCTTCTTACATCAGTGAACTTCTTCTAGGCAATTCACCACTCATTATGTTTCCAAAGCAACAATCATGTTCTTATTTTTTTACACACAACTTTTATGGTTAGTATAAGCCTGGAAGTTTCTGTCATTTGTGTTATGTCTTTAGTAAGAATCCCTAAACAGAAAGGAGTTTTTGTTTTTGTTTTGTTTTGTTGGTTCTTTGTATACCAGAACTGTACCTATCTGGTATACAAAGGGCTCCCATTCAGTTGGATTAATTTCTACAAACCTAAATTCAGTTTTACTCTTTTTTAGTAGAAGACAGGATGTAGTTGGAGGATCACGGGGTGGAATGTGTTTAATGACTTATTGCGTGAAAATGTGATCTTAAATGTGTTTCTTATTTAATGGAAACATTGCAACTGTGAAATAATGTTTTTTTGACATTAGCAGAATACTGACAACGTTTTGCACTCATTTGTAATGGAAACCCAGCTATAGACATCCAGTGGAATGCTCTGTGATTATCCTCAGGAAGAAGTAGCCCTGCCGTCACACAGCAAGTTGGTTCCTGGCTTTAAGCTTACTTCTAGCCTCACATTTTAGAATCTGGATATTCTATTTTGCTACCACGGGTTTCCACCAGCCAGCTTAATTTCTTTCCCCCCTTAAAGATATGTATGCTGCATGTTTTAGTAGCTGTGTGACAGAGATTGGTTCCTGCTCCTGACTGATATTGGCTGAACATCAGAATGACAAATCCCATCCATCAAAAGCCAGCTGCCTTAGAGGGAAGAAAAAAAAGACCAAAAAACTTGAAACCAGCTGCCAAGGACCCCAAACACAGGACCAGAAGATTAAAATGATGACCACTGCCACCGTGGGTCACTACCTGGGTTAGGGATGTCATCAAGAGGTGGAAAGAGAACAGGCACATGTGAATCCAACACCACCGCACAAATGTCATTTCTGTAGATATTGAATCAGAAATGTCATAAGCACATTTTGGGTTGTTATCACCACTCATCAGCCGCAGTGTTTATTCAGGCCAGTCTGGAAATTTGACTTGAAAAGACGACTCCTTTGCTCCGCTAGCAGCAGAGAGGCGAGGCGGTGATGGTTACAGAGAGCAAAGGGGGCAGCTGGAAGATGAATAATTCCCCATATTGGCATTGCTTCAAGGAGCGTTCACTGATACTTGTTCAGGCGGCACAGCTGCAACTGTATGTTGATAGACAGCAGAGAGCAAACAATAAAAAACAGCCAGACACCTGCGTGACCTGTCTGTGGAGAAAATAAGCTCAATCCTCCAAATGGCACATAAGTCAAAATGAAAAACGAGACACCTCTTCCGGCTTATATATAGTGACTTGATTTGTGAAAGACAGCAAGAATGTAGGACATGGTCTGATTGGCATCACTAAAACTGTTCAGATTTTCTGGGCAGATTCTGGACCAAACAAATATCTGTATTTGCTCCCCAGAGATGGAGACACTTAACCAACTATAGGAAGACTTGACTTCTGTATTTAGGAGTGAAAGCAAGTTATAACGCAAGTTACAACTTGCGTTATAAGTTGTATGCATACCACGCACCTGTGAAAGCATTCCTTAGGTGTTTTTGAAACCTAATGACCAGACACCAGTCTCTCTGAAGCTCCTTCTCTAGACTGATAAAAAGAAAGCCATTGTTCTACGCTTTGCTTCATGCAGAGGATCTGGACCCTGGGCTGGTCCAGATCCTCTGGAAATGATTGCTTTTGGGATTATCTAAAAGCATTATCAACAGACTGAACAGCTTCTCTCACTTTGTCCCCTGCTGTTGTTAAAACTACAGGCAACAATTCTAAAACAACGCAGAAAATCAAAATTATTGTTCACAAATTCTCTTTTTGTCCACTGATTATTGCGGTAGAAATTCTACCAGAGAAATCCAGGCCAATGAGAAAAGACCCAGACTGTGCTGGGAAGCAAGATTTTAATGGAGCGGAATTGCACAGGAGGGATATGGGCAGGCTAGCAGTTGCCGTGCTTCACATTGAAAATTCTATGGTCAAACATTGAGGTCCAAATCTTTTTTGTGGCGTGGTTTACTTTTCATCCTCCACCAATAACTTGTATTTATCACAGTGACTTCCAGATTTATTTTTCTTCAACAGTAAATTTGTTGCTGCTTGGAAAATAAAATTAATTACATGCACACCAAGTGGTCTCTTATAAGACAGCCTTAGATAAGACTGAGTTCGAGGCACAGCAAATGGCGTCCAGTTTGATGTCTGTTTTCATTTCAAGATGGGAGAAATGATTCCTAAATTTGTCATAGCACTTCTAGTTTGGTAATTATTTCGAAGACAGTTGTTTTTGAGTGTTTCTTCTCTTTCTCCCTCTTGTGCTATTTGTGATTCCACTTCCAGATTGTTGCTTGAAGCCCACAGTGAAAGAAATAATAATAATAGGGTTTGTACGCAAGCTCGCCCAACTCCAGCTGCCTCCGCTCTCGACTTTGCAATGAATGCGCAGCGTCTTTATGCAGGGAAACAATATATTCTAACCGGAGAAGTTGTTATTTACAAAAGCAGACTGTGAAAACAGACTATTTTCTCTTTGTCATGCTGTACTGTAATCTTAAACTATGATGGCAAGTTCAGGCAATAAGCCAGTATTGTTCTACAGTTCTGTGTAAAAGTAATCCTACCCTTATTGAACCTTTTAACTTTTTGGCATGAACACAAATTTCTACGTTTTTTTTTTTTTTTGTTTTTTTTTGTTTTTAGATTTGATGGATAACATTTATAAAGAAGTAGTGAATTATTTTAACCTTGTAAATAAAACAGCCAATTGTTTTTCACTTCATTCAGAGGGTCTGGACCCTACAGGGAGGGATCAAGAAGTGATCCCTCCCTGGAGGCATGGTATCTGTTGATGTTTAAAATTTTAGCTAATTGCTACCATTTGGCCAGAACATATGTACTGTGATAGTTTGATGCAATGGAAACAATAATCCTCCACTGCAAAGAGACAAGAGCAGAGCCAAACAGATGGATGTTAATGTTAATTCAATATTTCGAAGTGTGACCAAATATTGGTCACATTTTCAACTGAATGGTTTCCTTCACTTCCTCCACTGGCATTGCCAAGACTACAGACAGGCTACAATTCATAAAACAGAGCAGAAAATCAACATCATTGTTAACTACTTCCTTCTATTTGCTAATTGACCAAGTAGAAATTCTGCTAGAAGGAATCCACGTCAATGGCAGAAAACCCAGACTGTATGTGAAGTGATATTTGCATCAACCAACATAGTGTAGGAATGAAAAGGACAGGCTAGAATTACTATATTTATAGTAAAGTGGAAGTAAAAATGATTCATAGTTTACAACTTGTTTTACAAATGTAGTCAGTCCCCTTTAATGTGATTCACCCAAATAAAATTCAGTATAAAAGTAGAAGGAACATGGCAAATCTATCAAAACATTGTCCAGCCACCTCATCTAACTGGCAAGCAATCAGCTCTATGTTGAAGAGAAGAAAGCTATTACTGAAAGAAAAAACAAAGAAGTTGAGAAAATATGTGGATATCATGTTCTGATCAAATGAGAACAAGATGAAACATTTTGCCCCGTGTGGGGAAAACAAACACAGAATATCAACCTGAACACATCATCTCCAAGGTGAGGTGTGTGGAATGTGTTGCTACACAATGGACTCAGGGGTGATGAATACAAACAGCTCACTGAACAGTACAGGATTCACACTTTAACACAGAAAGGTTCCTACACATCATTTAGGAGTATTTAGCAGGCAAAAAATTCAATTCTTTGACAAGTGCTTCCTATAAACCACGCCCTGCATTTTTGTCTCTTGCCACATTCCACACAGTTGATTATATAGCAGTGAGAAGGCTGGTGTCTCAGTGGAACAAACTGAGGAACAAATTCAAGACTACATTAAAAAAGTCAGAGTAAAGCAAAAAAGCAGAAAGCAGTCACACATTGCCTGGCTATAGACTACAAAGAAATAAAAATTCAGTTAAGAAACGCAACACATGAATCAGTTTGGTCAAGTGACAAGTCATTAAAACATACGCCATACTTCTTTGTGGTTTATACCAGTGGCAACATCCGGTTGTTGATCATGTGACCCGTGATGTGAAAAAGGTCTTTCCATGGAGATTTATAAAACAAAGCACAAACAACATGTTTTTACTAACTTGGGGTGTTTCCATTAGGCAAAATTATTTTCGAAATGTCAAATTGGCCAATTTTATAGTGAATGGAAATGCAGCTTATGTCTTTGTATTGTATTGTATTCTAATATTTTATACTATGAGATTCTGTACTGCTGAACATGTTTTTCAAATGTTCACATGACATTTTACTTGTCGCTATAGATACCAGTGTTTCAGCATCTTGTTTCCTCTCAGATGGATGCTGACCTCTCCACTACAGTGCAGCAGTCACAGCAGAGAAAGCCTTTAGTCCAGCATTTTGTCCATGTGCAGAAATCCCTGGAGTCAAAAGCAGCTGCACTATGGGGACAATTTGCCCTCCTCTCTGCTCTGGAGCTGAATTAGGGAGGAAACAGGCAGTGATTTTAACTTCTTTTTTGAGAATGTAATTGTTACCAAGCAACCCAAAAAACAGAACACTGATGGAAAAGAAATGGGTAATAGAAAAAAAAGCTGCTTATTTTAATGCTGCTTCTTCAGGTTTTGTAGTCCAGACTGTGATTGAACAGTAAGGTCAGACATTTTGTAGTGACACGGATGCTTTGTTGATTTTAAAGAAATGTTGCATAGTGATCAGATCCTTGTGAGTTTATTCCAAAGAACTTTATTGGTCTAAAAAGAGAAAATATTTCCTGATCAGTTTGCAGTGCAGAAAGTTTGAAGACATTCAAGAGTGAGCAACAAAAAGCAACAGAGTGTCCAACAGAGGACTGCCACCAGAGCAAAGCTGACTCAGCATTGGCAGTAGGACTGTGTGAGCGCACCTGTACATAATTTGACTGGAAGCCACTTCGGTCCAAGAATAACAGCAGGGAAGCACAGGAATGGACAACAGAAGACAAATCTGTCTTCTCATTGTCTGGGATATCTGTAAAATTATTTGTTTCAAGAAGAATGAACCCCCTCACCCCCAAAACAACTTCTTTTAACATTCAAGGTACAATTAAGTGATAAACTTTAAACACTAGAATGGAGCTCCTGGATTGGCTGCTTTGCAAACTATTCAATAGTGTGTCAGGTCTCATTTCAACTTCATAAGTAGCATTTTCATTCAAATATTTTACATATATTCTCCCCCAAAAAAACAAAGATAGGTATATATGTGACTACTGACCTATAGCCAGGCTCCACTGTGACAAACATGGAAAAAAAGAACTGATGAGAGTAAAATAGTGGTTTTAATAAGTAGCCTAATATGAATCAAAAGTTGTTTTTTAAACTTAAGGTCAGGCAGTAGACGTCTAAATCTCAGGAAATAACACATATGAAAACCAATATTAATGTTGAATTTTCTACTTTTTTGTAATTTTTCTCATTTTTTTTTCATCTTATTTTATGATTGTTTTTTGTACAGCCCTTTGGTGCAGTTTTAAACCCATTTTTAAAGTGCTATATATATAAATTTGAGATTGTCATTGGCTGTTTGCATGTATCCTCAGTATCAGGCATGTACTGAGGAATGTTCTGATGTTTATTTAGAGCTGAGAGCTTTAGCACTGCTGTGGCTGAGTCACTATATAGTGGACACAACTGTGGGTGGGTGGGCGGATGTTCCAGCTATATAGCTTATATCTTTGCGTCAGACAGTATTCCACTGAGGATGTTATTCAACAGTTACTGTAGCTGAGTGGGAGTGAGGTGAATTAGTATGGACAGTACAAACTGGTGCACTACACATTTAAAAGCTGTTCTGCTGCATGGACAAGGTTTGAACTCTACCAGCTGTTTTCAAGCTCACCCTGTGGTCTGCGTCAGTGAAACTGTGGTGATCCTGGGTGCTCGGGGTTTGTTTTGCTGCTGCTTCTCACTCCTTCCACCAGGGGCTACCTGGTGGGTGATTTCTGGTCGGCGTGACCGGCGCTGGAACTCTACACACCTATTGGAGATTGTCTCATCTGCAAGAGGCTTAAGAGTGGAGTCAGCCAGCACATTGTTTCCAGAGTGTTAACCAGTAATGGTACTTCAGGCCATCAGTGTAAACGTTGTTGATTTCCTTGTGAACCTCCCAGTGACTCTTGGTGTGTTCCTCCGTTTTCAGAATACCTCCTTATGACGCCATGGTCCTAACCACTCAAAGCTCTGAGCTCCTGGCTGTTCCTGGTGTACTCTATCCCTCATGACGCCGTCAGATTTGACCATTTGGTGTCCAAGCAGCCACTCACATCACCCCGCAGTTTACTAACCTACCTGGAACCCCTCGTTGGCTGCCTCCCTCAAACTGCTCCTGGTGAGCTGAAGATTGCACCTGTCCGCCCTCCAGCGCCGCCCCGTCGGATTCTCCGGACACCAGCTGGTCCCGCAGCTTGATCCTCCTCTCTGAAACCACCCCTGGAAATCCCAGTGCTCACCCCGACTCCCCTGCCGCCTGGCCAAGACCGTTCCCGTTCATTCAGAATTCTATCGTCCCACAGACCTTGAACTCACCACTCATTCTCTCCTCCTCGCAGAAACTGCTCCAGTTGCAGCTTCCTCGCCAAATCTCCTGAACTGATACTGTTTTGGTGCTTTATTATTAAAACTTCTTTTACTGATTATTGGTTCTCTGTTTTGCATGTGGGTCAAAAGGTTACCTTCCGTTATGACAGAAAAAATATCTTTTTATACAGTTAATACAGAGTAGACTATTTTTTTTCAGGGTCTTGTTTTTGGTAAAAAAGCACCCCTCCAATAAAATACTTTATAATGTGTCCTGCAACCTTTAGATGCGTCTCCACTTTAACATACCTGAGTCAACAAGGGCATTAGCAAGACTTTGGAGAACTTGACTGCACTGATTCAGCTATTTGAATTATGTTGGACCAGGGAGACGCCCCAGAGCTGCAGGGCACCGGCTCTTGAGGCCTGGGATTGCCTACCAATGATCTAATTCTATGCTTTCTACTTAGGTCGATGTCACGGTCTATTATTTTTATATGCTATTTAGAATTACTAATTGCACTTTCTGAATCTTGAAGATTTGTTGCAGTTTATTTTTTACATGTGCATCCCCAGGTTTTGGTAATTTGAGATTACCAAAGTAATAACAGACATTTTAGGGAAATTTTTTCAATATCAAATGCAGGGTTTATATACATTTCATTAGCATTTAGTAGAATTACCTTTTAGGGAGTTTCTCATCTCATGGTCCAGTACACTTGATTAAATGGGGAACTAAAGTTGCAACTTTTGTTACATTTGTTATATTTTCAGATTCTGGGAATTGCTTTTGCTGCACAGAATCACACCAACCAACAAGAACAGTTACAGAACCATTATAGAACCCTTCAGAGCAGCCTGTTGAGAACCTGGTTCTCTGTCTTGTAAATGTTCTTCTGTCCTTGGATACAAAAGACATGTCCTGTAATGCTCTGACAGCCTTCTGACACTTTCTTTATTCATTATGCTTAATAAATCAGATTTAATCTTATTTATTAAGCATAATTTTAATAAATCTAATATACACACACATCTATTAAAAGGTGTGTGTATATAAATTTACACACACTGACTTATGACTTCCTTCTCTCATTAATCCGGCATGTTTCAAATAAAAATAAATTTGTAAAAACAACTAGACGTTTTCAGTCTGTGTGTTTAGTCTGATTTCATGTTAGCCACAGAAGAAACACCCATGTGACTTTTTGTACGTGAGGTTTCAGCAGAGGTTGCTGGTTGCCAGGCCCAGGATGGTACTTCACAGTCTGCCTGGCGGTCCTGATCAGTGTCTTTGGCAGAAATCTGACAGTCCCTACAGAGTGGGATTCAAACGTGTTTCTATTTATGGCTGCTTTTATCCAGAGCTTTCATCATCGTCTTTGAAGACGAATCACAGAAACGCATGAGCTTGATGACAGAATGAATTTCATGATGGATACATCTTCACTACATATTCTGTCCGGAAATATTTGAAGAGATTTGTTAACCCTTCGGTTTCTCAGTGGCGAGCTATGATCCGACTGAAGTTTGCCAGTGATATCTAATTATCATTCATGCTGTGGTGTTTACGCAGCATTTCACAGGAAGGTGAAGGGATGGGATGTGGCAAGGCTCCTTCAGAAGTCCTGAATGTTCAAACCAGAAATAAAGAGATCCACATCTGCAAGGAGGCAGGAGAGAAGTGAGTCGAGATCTTACTCCTGATGCTGTTGAAAATACAAAAAGGATAATTAATGAATCCCTAATCATTCATCTCAGGACCCAGCCCCATCCCTCTCATTTATTAACTCCTTTGGAAAAGAAAGCTCTTATGTCTTAAAATAACCTGAACTTAAGAGCTGAGCTGCATCTCTCTTCCTAACTCTCACTCCAGCTGCAGAGCTCTAAATGTTACCATCAGCTCTATAATGTTGCTTTTTGTAAATAATTGCCCGTTTTAGATCTACACTTCTGTCAGGATCTGTGTTTCTGTGTGTTTATTTTTGAGTTTTCTGTGTAGTCCTGTTCCCTGTGAGTCCTGTCTCTGCATCTTCCCCATTAATTGTTTCCCAGGTGTGTCTCCTTCCCTTGATTACCTCGTGTGTATTTAGCCTCCCCTGTTGTCTGTATTCCATCGGGTCCTTGTCAAAGTGTCGTTGTCTGTCGTATGTCAATTGGTCTGTCGTCAGTGTCGTAACGTCCTTAGTCTAGCCAGTCGAACTGTGAAGTCCTGGTATGCTTAGCTCCCGAGTCAGTCCCTTTATACAGTTGCTACCGGAGATAGCTGTGTGCTGCGTTTGCCGTGTTCAGACTGAGAGTTACAATAAATTCATCATCTTCATCACAACCTGGGTTCCAGCGTCTTCTCCTCACCATTACACCCCGCCTCATGACAGAAGGACCCGACCAACAACGGTGAGGAACGCTACACCATGGACCCAGTTTTCACCCCCGCAGCCCCATCCGGATATCCATTCCTCAAATCTGCCGACATCTACAATATTGAGTACGAGGAGGATTTTCACCACCTATTCAACATGTTTCATTCTGACCCGTTTATGCTGGACATTGTTAAGGAACTCCACGAGCAGTTCCAACAAAAACAAGTATTCACCAGACCTGTCAGAGCTCCGTCACCTCCTTCGTTCCCATTCCCTCCATCAGTTCCAGTTCCAGCTGCCACAGTCAGCCCGTCACCTCCGTCAGTTCTGGCCTCCTCTCCAGCAGCACCCATAAACCCTCCTGTCGCCACGGTCCCACTGGCTATGGGGTTTCAGGTGGCTAGGCTGGCGCCCGTCCGGCAAGCAGCACGGCTGGTGCCGTGGCCCGCCCCAGTTGTGGAGCTTCCTCCGTCCGCTGCCGGTGAGCAGTCCTGGTATGCTTAGCTCCCGAGTCAGTCCCTTTATACAGTTGCTACCGGAGATAGCTGTGTGCTGCGTTTGCCGTG
>CAEGAF010119614.1:0-11476 GCA_903067075.1 Micropoecilia bifurca
TGGATTCTGCATTTCATTTCTCAAATGTGAAATTACAAACAAATTACATTCACTTTGAGCCCAGTAAGTAGCTTACCGGCAGTCCTTATGAGTCCTTCCCCATGAAATGGTGCTTTGGAGGCTGTGTATTGCCTCCCTCAGCTCTGTTGCAAAACCAGTAAAGTGGTTGGTGGATTCCTTATATTACCTGAGTTGAGGGTGCAGCTGATTTGGCCAGATTTCTTTCACCTGCTGAGAGTGCTGCAGAGTGACACACTGCTGTGTGTGTATATGCACACACACAAATGTCTATTCATGCACCCACATCTGAACTAATGAGCAGATCTGCGCAACACAAACTGTTTATAATCCAGTGTTACGATAGCCGAAAGGTGAATGTTTCTTTTATCACATATATAATCAATAGTTATAAAACAGTGTTACAGGGGTACAAAGTAAAACAAAGAGTTGATTTCTGTGAACTGGCGAGAGGTAAAACTAGAATTAAAATAAATTAAAAGTCATTTATTGTGCTGTGCAACCAGAAATGCATGAAAATATTCCCAACACGTTCAAAATACTGCTTCTGCTCTTCCTATTGGATGAGAGAAACACATCTGGAATTTGGCACTGAATAGATTGGTCATTTTTTGATTTCACCCAAACCAAATGTACAGAAGAACCAATTCAGCCCTGAGCAACTCAAATGTACCGCACCTCCCAAACAAGCCACTGACCGCTACCATGAACATTGTAACGCGCACACTTTAAATCTTTTAGAGTACAGTATGCACTCACACTCAGCCGAGGTCCTCCACACCACTCCAAGCTCCACTAAATGACCTCATGAAGTACGATGAGGTTCGTTACCCAATAATGGTGGAAATCGAGCAAAATATCACCCTCATTGATCCACTGACAGCACCCAAAGGTCAACAAGGCAGTGCACTCCACAGGATGAATGGCTTGAATCAAACCCTTTTGGCCAAATGCTGAACCAGTGAGAAACCACAGAGTGCTTCAAAGACGGGAGCTAAAAACCAGGCGAGTCATTTCATACCCTGGAGAGCATTTGTAAACCGTTTATCAACCGTTTGCTAGCTAGCCTGCACATTCATGGCAAGCTCAGGTGTGGAGAAGTTGTAGCGTATCAGAGCGCGAGGGTGCGGGCATAGGCAAGCTTGATTGATGGCACCAAAACCCTCCTCCGGGCTCTAATTGGTCGTGTCTGACTTCTACAGATAATAGGACCACAGAAAGAACACAGAGGAGATACATTTTTTAAAGATTATCTGTTATACTAACGAATATATATTTATTTTTTCATATTAAAGATTTAACCATTTGAATATTTTATAAAGTTGTACCTTATGGCTACCATTTTTTCCACAAATGACCATCACAAGAAAAAACAGCAAACAAAGGAGAGCAGATATAGGTCACAACATTCTGATTGGAGCATTTTTTCTTGCATGTAACATGCCCCAATGTCTGTCCAAGTTTGCCAAAGAGTCTATCACAATATAAAATACATGATGGATAGACTGAGCCTCTGGTTCTCTGCTCCTACATGCATCATATATTGTGTCAGAAACAATGAAAATATGAGAAATTCGGGATTTTATCAACAAAAATATCCTAGAATGTGGTTAATTTCTTTGTAAGCTAGTATAGGTGCCACGACATCAGTGCATTGTGCATGTGTGTGTGTTTCCATGCACATGTGTCGCCAGGGTAATTAGGAATAGGAAGGAAGGAGAGATCAAAGGAGGCAGTTTGCACCCTACGTTTCAGTTCTGATAAGAGTGGGTGTCTGCAAGCATGCGTTTCTGTCTGCGTGTGTGTATATGCATGCGTATGCGCTAGCGTGATGATCTCCACCAGGCTTTGATGCTGTAAGCTCTGCCGGTTAATGTACTACGGATAAAAATACTACACCATGTAATCTGGCATTTATCCCTCGAGAGCAGAAGCCCAAAATGTGACACGTGTCAGGAGGAAGGAAGGAGTTGAAACACAGAAGAGGAGAAACAGCAGTGGAAGTACGAGACAGAGACTCCAAACTGATTTTAAATGCATTGGTAATTCTGTACATCCAGAGCAGTTCACACTAATTATTTGAACTTAAGTCGCCATAGTGGGGAGGAAAAAAAAAAAACAGCAACCCTATTTGTGTTAGAAATAGTTACTGATGCAGGCAATAACAAAAGCAGCAGGAATATTTTTGTAATTTAAACTCAGTTTCGTATCTTAGAAACCTCAGTAAATAATGAAAATATGAATACAAGTTGAAAGTAATTCAATGTTTGTCTTCCTTGTCTAATTCGTGGCGTCTATTCTATGCGCCTTATAATGCGGTGCGCCTTATATATGAAAAACGTTTTAAAATATGCCGTTCATTGAAGGTGCGCCTTATAATCCGGTGCGCCTTATGGTGCGGAAAATACGGTACTTAACTTTACCTAAACTAGGTTTTCCAGATAAATTCTTAACCGCTAATTTACTTGGCTGCTTTGAAAACTTTCAGCTGAATAAAGTTCAACATCTGCATCGACTTCTAAATTCTCCAAGTAGTTAGTCGTTTATATTCATGCTTTTATTTTGAAGCGCATTCTTTTTTTTTTTTTAAAGAAACTTTATTGAGCAAGGGGCAAAGGAGTCATGGATACTGACTACCTGAGCAGTTAGACTGACTAACTAGCTTACATCAGGTTGTCATAGTGACAGTGTTACGCTACATAAGAAATACGCACAAAAAACAGCAATAAATGCTTAGTCAGGGAGTTTTAGTGTTCAATCTCTGCCTCAAAATCAAAAATACCTGTATTAATACGTTGAACGGTTTTGGCAGAGCCAGGGACAGTTGTTGCTTTTCCCTTTAAAATAAAAACAATAAAGTTTTTTTTTTTGCTTTTCCTTTTAGTATCTATATTGCAATCAAACTGGGTTTGCTCAGGATTACAATACTGTGAGAATCAAATACAGGCCCCTCCCGTTTATATCAAAGTCTGTTTCTTAGATTAATTTGAATGGCAACACAATCAGTAAAAGGACATAGTAATTATGGCATCAAGGGGATTCCATACCTTGCCAGCAGTCACAGTGCGAAGTGTGTCTATAAGCCTCAGCTTGATGTTCAGATCAGTTACTGCATCCACGTATTTGTAACATTCCTGCACCATTTTGGCAACAGCCTGAGGTGAAGAGCAAAACAAATAACATATTAAGACCACAGTAAAAACAAATTTACCCAAGGAAACATTTTATATGAGCATATTTCAAACCCCATTGAAATATGAGTTTTTATATTTCAATTAGTTTGAAATGTGAAAACTCAATTTTTCATACGAGTTTGAAAAAAATACTCATGTTCATATTCATGAACATATGAGTATATTTCATATTTAAAAATTTGCATTGCAGATACGAACTTTCTATATGCAACACAAAAATTTGCAGCTATCGGAATTTCTGCAAATTTTGCAGGAATCAAAAAATTTACAGTATAGTAATTATTTGCATTGCAGTAGAGCAACTCAACTTGATGACTGACAATCTCACAAAATTACTTTAAACAATTTCTATGCGTTTTAATGCGTTAAGAACTTCTAATTAAAATATGTAAAAAAAAATTAAATATTCTGCGTTTTAATTGAGGAGGCCATAGGTAAGAGATTGGCAAAGTTATGAATAAAGCAGCAATCAGGGTAAGCAGAGCCCTGACCTGTTTGAGTTGACTCCTCCGCTTGGTGAGTAACATGATGTTTTCATTCAGAGCGTCCCAATCCTTTGCTCCATAACACATCTGGACCACGGCCACCAGGATTCTGGAGGTGGACACCATATCTGATGCCTGTGAAAAATTAAAACAAAATCTATTCTGTAAATTTGCATATGAAGAAATTTGTAAGTGCAGTGTGTGTGTTTTTTTTTTAAATAAATAATTTTGGTTAAAGTTTTCTGAGCTATTTTCAAGATAAATGCACCACACTCAACTTTTTCCAGTTAATATGTCAATTTTTATGTTCAAGACTTGCTAAGATGTCTTTTTATCTTTCTTTTTTTAAGGCTTTTAGTTTTTGCCTTGCTAAAGCTGAAAATATTTCTGATCATTCATAATGTGGGGGACAGAGGAGCAACACTACTTGGACGAGGCATCGTTTTTGTCATCGCACTAGCATGGCACCACATAGGCCTTTGGGTTTAACATTGCCTGCCCATTGAGACTCCAGCTGCAGGTGGAAACTCTCTCCCACACCGGAGATCCAGTGATGCTAAACTAATGGGGCGCAGGAAGGCGCAGGACCAGGACCGGACTCAGTTTAAGTTTGTGTGAAAGCCGCTGTTGATCCTGAATCGATGTTAAATCAAGATGACAAGAAGTTCTGTCTCCCGGTTTTTTTCTGAATTTCATTTCATATATGTTTCAGAAAATAATTAAGTAGAACCTAAACTAAAACTTATCAAATTAACTTCATAATCAAACAGTAGGTGACTCACATCATCAGGAGTTGTGTCAAAGAACTCAACACTATAAATGTTCAATTGTTATATTAAGAAGAATTAAAAGCTCTCACATAATTTCTTGGACACAAAGAATTATTTTGCAGTTCTTATGAATATATCAATTACAATTGCTTCTTATTTACAATGTAAATGTATAATGTAAACAATTTCTAGTGCAGCAGCATCAGGTGGGAGGTTTTCGCTTACCGTCCTGGTCTGTTTCTCCAGTGACAACAGACTCTCAACAGCCTCTTGTAACTTCCCCTCCTGTAGAAGAGAACACAAAAACATTCACTTCAATATCTTTTTTTTTTATTACAAACGCCAAGCTTTTTTTCCCCTCTTCTTACAGAATGCTAAAGATACCGGTTAGCAGGTTGGCTACTTCTGAAGAGGCTAACGTCAGTGCTAAACATAGCTCGTATCTCTTTAACAACAAACTCCGGAGTTTTAGAGAAAAAAACCCACCAATGTGGTATTAAGAGTGGGTAAAAACAAATATATTCAAACTTATAAGTAATATGTGCTCATTATAATGTGGTCATGTTAGGATAAAACTAAAGACACCTCAGTTGTATGATAGCTTAAGTGCTAGCGCACCGACCGGGATGCACCATGACTCAGCCAGCGCTGGCCTTCTTTTAAAAGCTCACTTACTTTGGCCATTTTTTCGCACTCCGGAAGCCTCTCATCTACAGTGGAACTGTAATCGATCTCCATCTTCACGATCCTTCCATCGGACCTCTCAGATCGTTCCTCAGACATTGTTGCGATTTTAAAAAAGGGACAACAAACCACGACTTTTTTCCAGGCTCAGCCTGACGCTGTTTGTCTTGTCAAATGAACGACGTAAGGAGGTGACCAATCAGAACAGAGAGTCGAATGGCTGGTTAGATGCCTGAAAGACCCAAAGGGGACGTCTCTAAAAAATATATTGTAATTTCTGTCAGGCACAACAAAGGCAGCTTTAGTGTAAAACTTCAAACAGTATGAACAGTCCGGCCAATAAATGCGCCGATAAGACAAAGAACAATAAAATATACAAAAACAAGAATGTTTAATTAAAATATAAAAATAAAAACATATAATTTTTAATGCAGAACCCATGAGAAAAGAGTACATACAGCTGGTTACAATACACGAAGATTTTATGTTAAAATCCGCAATTTTAAGATTCTATTCAATGTCAGTATCAGTCATAATCCTCTGAAATTTCATATAACACAATGAAATTGTGTTACATGAGAACTGTTTTATGAAAAACATGAAAATTGTTTGTTAAAGATCATTTTAAAAATTCAGACATTGAAGTTTACACTTGTAAAAACATAGATTTACTAATGTATTAAACAGAAATAAAACTAGATCAGTAATTACTTTATTTGCAATCCCTGATGGAGTGCCAGAAATTATAGGCACCCTTTTATACCCTGTTAGTTTGACAGTGAATGCTTTAGTAGTTGAGAATAAAATAAATGCAAAATGTTGAACATTTAGCTTCTTAAAGTATACTCAGCATTGAGAAAGAAAGCCTTCTCGTACCTTGCATAATCTCTAAAAGGAGCTTAAACACTGGGAAAATGGCAGTAGGTTCATGTTTATGTTCTTAGCCATAGCTGTAATTAATTATTAACTTGCCATACCTTAATAGGAACTTGCACTCTTGTTTTGTATGGAGCATTGATGATTTTATATAATACAGAGATAGTTCTCTCCTGAGAATAAGAATTTATTTTCTAAATGAGATTTAAACTATATAAATAAAGGTCAAACAAAATTGATTTCTGTTCCAGTCGTGTTCCCGTTCCTTCCAAAGACTCAATTAGTTAAATCACAATGAAAGCAATTAGGATTGATGGGATTAATTTCCCTCTGGGATTATTAAAGTATTTTTAACCGAAGTGAATTGAAGTGAAGCAACAACAAAACACAAGCACAGCTTTGCAATCAAGGATGGAGCACATGAAGTAAAGCACAGTGCCATGGCAACAGACCACCAGCAGGTGTCCGCATTATCTGCATCTTGCCTGTCTTTTCTCAGCAACACTCTGCTGAAACTGTCCCATACCAGAATTTTTACTCCCCAAAACACATGCAGGAATAATGCCTGATATACAGAGTGCGACTCAGTTTAAATGAAAGAATGATGAAATACCAAATATTTAAATTGGCTATCATTTCTAATAACTTAATCAGGCTTTTTAGTTACCAAATGTTAAGGGCGCTTAGCCATCCAGGGGTGCCATAACAGGGGAAAGGGGAAAAAAGGAACTTTAACTGTTCTTTTTAAAACTTATAGGTAATAATATAATTTCATAATATGAAAGATTCTATAATAATTCTTCTGCACAGCAAAGAATGTTAAATACTACATTTAATAATAATGATACCGTGCTTAGCTATCCTGCCTCAGTTCCTGCATAATGATCAAATCAGAGTATTTTTAATATTTTCAGTGTATTTATGACTTATATTTTGGTGAACACCTTCTTCTAAGCTAATAATAATAATAAAAGGCAGTATTTAGTGTCGCCATATATAAATTGGTGAAACAATTGGAGGTGGGGGCAAATAAAATCTCACCTAGGGATCCAAAGTCTCTAGGGCTGACCATGATCACAAAATCCAGCACTTTTAAAGCTAGTAATTTGATAAAACGTCTGAAAAAAAATTAAATAAACAATTTCAAAGAGTTTGCTTGCAGAATCAGGAAACTGCAGCAAACCCTGGAGAAGCATTGAATAAAGGGGTGGGGACCAGAACGACATATGTTTATTTCTCTGATTTAATCTGTAAAATTATACTAAGCACCCTGAGGAATTTTGTAATACTCAAACACAGCAGCAGGATTTTTTTAACAGCTATTTTGCCTGAGAAGTTAATTAACCTTTCATTTGAGCTTGAAGCACTTATTTATAGTTTAGCATAATCATTTCATTAAATGTAACTGCAGTTCACACTATTATTACTGTGTAAAGGTAAATGCGTGTATTAGACTCTAGGCTGACACTGAAGCATAATATAAAATAATTACAATGTTTTTTTTTATTGGATTGCCTTCATTTACGATTAATACTCTGAGGATAAGTTGTGCTTAGCAGCATTATATTAGGTAGAAATAGCTCGTACATTCACCTGTTTACTGAAGATGAGAGTTCAAATTGAAATGTCGGTTCAGAGGGTTTGCCGTCCCAGGCAGGAATATATTGTGGAGGGAAAATGCCTGCTGACGAGGCAAGAAGGCAGTTTGTCAGCATCATTAGTGCACAGATTTTGCTGAGTGGATAAAAAAATGTCAGTTGTGTCGATGAAAATCAGCAGCCCAACCTCTCCTTTAATTAAAATGGACTGTGTCATAACATGGCAACATTGTTTTCTGCTGTTCTCACGGCGAAGCAGGACTCTGGGCAAGTAAGCCTGACTAACCGATGAAATTAGAGCGCCATCCCAAACGCTGGGCCGTTGAGCTCAGCTTTCATGAGTTTTTTCACGGTGAAGCACAGACCAAATTTCTTGTTAACTCCAAGGATAATGTACGATACAATCGGTGTTGCTTTAGAGGCCCAAGGGAAGCAATTCGAAGATGGCAACATTTTCAGCAGAATTATGTTGGATTGAACTAAATCTTCTAAAGTGATACATCGTCAGATGTTTGCTCAGAAACATAACCTGCAGGAGTAGCTTTTGGAAATCTGGCTACAATATTTGACATATGGACATTTAGTGAAGATAAAACCAAGACAAATCTTTTTTTGTGTGTAAATCTACTGCTGCAGTAGGAATCCTTTGTGTGTGTGTGTGTGTGTGTGTGTGTGTGTGTGTGTGTGTGTGTGTGTGTGTGTGTGTGTGTGTGTGTGTTTACATGTTCTTATATGTGATTTTGTTTCCATTTCTGTCAGAGTTTGGGGTGGTTGTGTGTGTCGGTGTGTCTGTTGCTGAGCAGCAGACTTTCCACCAGGGGGCGGAACTGAGTCTGGAGCAGCAGGTTCCTACCCTGGAGAGAAGCTCTGGGCAGGAGCTCCTACACTTGTACTTGTGTCTCCTGGGTCAGAAGCTTAAACAAAAAAACACGATAGTGTCTGAGTTGGATCACTGATATATTTAAGTCACAATTGAAACCAGGAGCTTACAAACACCAAAATTGCATACAGAAAGATTATTGTAAACTTCTGATTGGTTAATTCACAGGTTTGAGTTCACTACAGGCACACCTGGAACTAGTTTCTGATATGGGTGATATGGGCCACCACCCAGGGCGGCATCGTGCCAGAGGGCGCCCGGTCCACCGCTGCCATTCTCCTTGGGTAAGAGGTGTGAAATATTTACCTTATGGAAAAATATGCAAATGCTTTGTGCATTGGCAGTATAGGCCAATGTAAAAACATTTTAAAAAGCAGATCTGCTCCAATCAGAAAGCAAAAATCTCATTAAATTGTCATGTGATATGTTTGCCTAAATATTCAAAGCAGAAATATTTTGGTTTCTTTCATACGAGAAGCATCTGTTCCACTGCATAATGTAACAATAGACTGTTTGTGGCTTATGCGTATTAAACACCCAAACAGAGTCTCAGGGTCATAACTGTCAGTGGTTTCTCATTTTAGCAAATTATGTTTTCTTTTGCAAAAGGGTTCATATAACATTTAGAGAGGAGATGGTTTCTGATGTTGCTGAAGCTGGAAGTCAATATTAAAAACTCACTTCTGCATTTCATTGACACACCGTTTACACATATGTAAATATGACACAGAAAAACTTGTCTTTACACCAGAAAACTCAATTTTAATGGATGAATTAAAGCAGCAATCTGCAAGATTAAATCCTTTAGTTTAGACTGAGTAACTTTGGAGACAAAATAAAACTGAAAAATCGCGTAAGGTAAAGATTACAGAACAAACGGGATATGTAAAGACCTGTTTCAGGCACATGAACAGAAATGACACATGCAGCTTAAGTCACACAAAAATAACATTACGAACTTGAGTAAATCACTCTGCTAATGTGGAAAAAAACACGATTTTGTGTTTCCATTGAATAAGAAATGTAAATAAAATCACATGCTAAACATAAATCATTAAAAATAATGGCAGCAAAGGATGTAAACAGTTACTATAGCTATAATTCAGCCATGGCATTAGCGCTCATCATCTGTTGGCCAGCTTATTCAAGCATTAGTGGAACAAACCCATTATACATGGGGGTTTCTACATATCCTGCGTTTTAGGGAAACTGCAGTGTGAGATTTTACAGAAAAGTTAAATTCGAATGACACACAACATTTTATGAATTGTGAGAAGCTGTGAGAGCTCTGGTGGAATCAACTGTGCATTATTGTCTGATAAACAAAACAAAGCAAAAATGAACCATCCTCCTCTTTCTACTTCCTGTCCTCTTCTTCTTCGTCGTTTTTCGCCAGTAGCAGCATCCGGCTGTTGAACACGTGACTCGTGTGATTGGGGAAAATCTGCTCCGCTGCAGATATATTTCGATATGGCTGAAAAGTCACGTCATCCTGGCCTGAAAATGTTTGACCTCAAAATCATATTTTCTGCCCTGAAAATTGCATGTTTTTATTCAGCTAATTTATTTGCTGAATTTCAATTTGCGTAATTCTATGGTGAATAGAAACACGGCTATAGTCCTTATTGGAACAGTTTTTTTAACGCAAATGAATTCTGTGCATTTTTCTTCCCTGACGTTCCTAAACTGCATATTCATTTTAAACTGAGCAAACTATTATAACTGTACCTGCAGTATCCATATGTTGTGAATCTGCATAGTGTAAAGTCTCCTGTTTTTATTTTTAAGTTTTTATAGATTTTTTTTAACCTTAGTTTATTTATCTTTAACTTGCTTATGGACTCCCCAGAATTTCCCCCGCTTTGAAACAATAAAGAATATTATAAATCATTTCCTCTATTTCATATCGAATGCCTTCTGACCATTTTCCTGATGAGTCAGCATTTGCAAAAAAAAAAAAAATGTGAAAAACAAAAGTGAGCGCATTACGAGGCCAAACAACGAAAACCTCAGCGGACATTTGAGCTAAACGCCGCTGTCCAAACGCCGCTCGACTGTCTACGCAATGGAATGATGCACGTGCAAGACATTAAAGGCGGTGAAACCCGCAGCCTTCACAAAAGGGGTGTGAAGGCGAGGAAGGGCTGCAGCAGCAGCAGCGAGCTGATGCTTCCTGTCCTGCGGTTTACCAGTGTTTCCATCGCGTCTCGCTTCGTGTCTTAGCCGCCCGAGCAGCGGTGGGGGCCGAAGAAGAGGCTGTTAGTTAACGGGCTTTTATTTTCCGATACCAATGAGAGCCGCTTTCAAGTAGAACAAGTAGAGCTGCGGCGAGAAGAAAGTAGCCCCCTTTTTTTTCTTTTTTTTTTTTTTTAGGAGGGGGGTGTGCGGGTTGTTTGATTTGACTTTGTACGCAGACAGGGGGGGTTCAGTTTCGAAACACTGCTGCGTTCAAAACAAACATTTAATAGGCATACTGGACTTTATTCCTAACGGTACCTCAAAGAAAAAAAACATCTAAACTAAACAAAAGCGGGCAGAGGTAATTCACATCCGGGATAGACTCTTCAAAATAAAACAATGTCATAATTTTAGAACGTGAGCTATGTTTTTGTTCTTGTTTTTAATCTTTAATTAAAATTAACAATGAAATTAAAATTAACAACTTTATTTTAAGATTTTTTTTATACTAATGACTGATATAATCTACATATTACACTTCTGGCTCAGTAATGATTTGTTTAGGTGTGATTCTCACCAAGATGAAGTTACTGAAGATTAGTAATGAAACGATTAATCAGATTAGTTGTGATTAATTGATTTACTGAAATAATCATCAATTAATTTTCGATTAGTTGTTAACTGGAGTATACATACTTTTTTTTTTTAAAAAAAAGAAAAAAGCCTTTTGTGAAAGAACAACACATTCAGAAAAGTAATTAAGCCAAATATGTACACTCACCTGTGTCTTATT
>CAEGAF010119621.1:0-54002 GCA_903067075.1 Micropoecilia bifurca
CCCCCCCCCCCCCCCCCCCCCCCCCCCCCCCCCCCCCCCCCCCCGCCCCCCCCCCCCCCCCCCCCCCCCCCCCCCCCTGCGGACGCTCAGCAGCGGAATGCGACGTGACTCTCCTCTGTCCCGGATGGCGGTCAGTGTGTTAGTACCTGCTCAGCTGTGTGCAAAAGTGACCCCCCCCCCCCCCAACCCCACCCCCCAACCAACCCATCAGCCCCCCAGCAAGCACGGCCACATGAATGCGTCAAATCAATTGTCTGCAAGCCAATACTGATCGGCTCCGTGTCCAAAACAACCCCCACAAAATGGTCTTATCCTCAGAGTCAGCTAAATTTAGTTCAGTGATTTGATCACTGGCTCCTCACATTTATTTGCACAACTGGTTAAAAAAAAACACACAAAAAAAAAAACAGAAAAAAACATTGAAAGAAATGTTTCTTTTATCACAGCAAAGTGAAAAACTCTGAACTCATTTTTTAATGTAAAAAAAAAAATCAAAAGTCCAAGTCTTTCAGAGTATGAAGGAACACAGGAATGAAAGAATGACACAAAGAAGTATCATGGTGAAAAAAGTTGTTAGTGGAGGACCTACAGAGCCACAGATTGCACACCCTCACCAGGCCTTATAACATTTCACTTAATCAGAGCAGAGAAAGATTTTGACTACTTCTCCTGTTGAACAATCTCTACGTTGTTCAGAGTTCTGGGTTCTTTTCTCCACACTCTTCTCTTTCACTAACCTTGTGTCAGTTTTACCATGTAGTTTTGGATTCTTGTCCCACTGAAAGATCTAATGATGATCTGTTGTAGTTCCACCAGACCTTGTTCTTTGAACGTCCTGATACTTCAAAGACGTCAAGATGTCTGCACCCAACAACAAGCCCACAGCATCACAGCATCCACCACCATACTCAACAGAAGCTGTAACATATTTTTCTAAAATATTCTTTTTTTTATTTTTTGTCTGACTCTGAGCCAGAATGGAGTGTTTGTCTTAAATGACCAAAGCCCACAGTTCAAAGCACAGTACCAGGAAAGTTTGGCAAACTCCTTGTGATAGCAGGTGAGAAGGCATCTTCTTCCAACCACAAACATCTGGTTGGCATGTAGACAACTCCTTATGGTTGTCATAGAAACCTGACTCCAGGATGCCCCTCTTTGCTGAGTTTTTTTTTATTCTGAGCTTTGTGGGCGTTTTTACTCCCCTTATCATCTTCATCACCGAGGCCTTGATCCTCATTCAACCCAGTTAAAGTGGTTAAAACTAATAGGTCTCCACGTTACCCTGGAAACAGTGAGTTAAAGATGACTAATTAGAAGTTCCTAAAAAATTAAGAGCAATGAAAAGTTTAACTGTTTTTGTTAGTTATTTCTTATCATGAGATGTTTGTTTAATATGCTGCTTCAGTAAAATAGATATTTTTTATTTTAAAGGATTTACACATCCTCACCAGGAGTTACAGTACATGAGGATGGCACAGTAGCTTCTTCCCAAAAACACTCTCATCCTTTCCCTTCCTTCTGTAAAATGACATTTAGACGTAAGCATAAAAAATGACCAACTACAGAGTTCAGTCATAACTTAAAGGTCAGCGGCGCAGTTGAGAGGAGCTGAGAGAAAGTGGTTGATTTGCCCCATTAAACACAGAGCAGCTAGTGGACAATTACATGTTAATAATCAACTGTCCAGCTGCTCCGTTCAGTGACTAGAGGACAGGAGGCTTCAGAAGAATGTGGAGAAGAAAAATAAAATAAAACCTGTGATGGCCACAACAGAAAACCACAAATAGTAAAAGCTCAGAGCCAAGATTCACAGGGCTGTCAGGATAAATGCTTTGCACTTTATGTTATTGTTCAGTGATGATGTAAATGAGGCAAAAATGTCCTGATTTAGTTTTGCAGTAACACTGTTTTGAAGTGAGATCCCATCAGATTTTGTTGTTTCTCCAGTAACTTTATAAGATTTCTAAATTATGTTTCATTTCTCACGAGGATGAAGTAAAAAAAAATAAAACATCGGTCATATGATCCAAAATACAATTGATATCAAAAAGTCCATGTGAAATCTGAAACATAACTAATCCAAAATGATTGCTGCAACTTCATTTGTGCTGGTTCTGCAATATTTTAAATTAGACTGAAGAGCCAATATTTGTGTAACACATGATAAACTATCATCTGACAGCAAGTGCAGGAAACATTAACATCTGATAATCGTCTTAGGAGCTGATGTTATCAGAAATAAATACTAAGGTTAATCTATGCAAAGATTGATTCCCTTAATATTATCCTAGTTTAGGATTATCATCATGTGGAAACACTTGAATGCATCAAAGCTTCCCAGATCTGAACCAAACTGTTCCACTCTGATAAAAAGAAATTGATCTCAATGTCCAGGAGCCACAAAGGTCATGCCTATCTTAACTTTCCAGGACATAGTGAACTTTACATTTACAGACACTGAGAAAATGTCAAACAAGAAGGGAAGAAGATGTTTTACTGTCAGCAGAGGCAAAGATTGAGCTACTTTGCTGCAACGACAACATTTGGAAGAGTCAAGGTGAGGTTTTAGAAACACTGTTTTAGACCTAGTGGAAACACGTTCTTGGCGTAGAATTCATAACATAGAACTAAAAGAATATTCCCTTTATTCTTTCTACAATAAAACTCAAAGTTTCCAAAATGGTCCCCCTGTAAATGATAATGTTTACTCTGCTTTAACTCAGTGCGTCGACTTTCAGAAACATACGACCTGCACTCTGGTGTGCAGAGGTTTTATTGGCGAAAACTGGATATAAAGGCACAGGAAAACTGTGTATGCTAGGAGATAGAGGGGAAACAGTGTAACAGTAAGAATGACAACAAAAAACGGGATAATTCTCAATACAACAACCAGAAACATACAAATGCAACCTGAAAATTTTAGGGTTCGTTACTGTTTGCAACATATGGAGATGCTAGTGATAACAGACAAAAATAGGACAAAAAAAACAACAAAAAAAACAAACAACTGATGCATCATAGGTGACGTTTGGCAGAGCAACATGCCGTTGTTTGGTTTTTTTTCCTTGAGGGCAGACTTCCCAGTTATCAGTCAAATCCTGAACATCTCCTCTCTCCCTTCTTCAGACCATGGTGGTCAGCTTGTCTATGAGATCGTCAATAGTGTAGACCATGAGCTTGATGTCGTCCTTCTCGGACATGCGATGCTGGCCGTTCCGCCTCAGAATGATGTCTACGTCGGGGCTGAGGACTCGCTCTGCGACCTGCATGGAGACGTGCCAGGGCACATCCTCGTCTTTGAGGCCGTGAATGAGCCGTACGGGGCAGGTGATGGGGATGGGGCTCTGAAGGACACAGTGGTTTTCCGCCTCACGCAAGAAGTCCATGCTGAACTTGTACAAACCTTCCTCTGTGTGTTTGCTGGGCAGTGACCACTCGCCTTTGGCCTCTAGCTCCTTGCGAGTCTGTGGGTTTTAAACATGGAGATCACACAAAACGTTAAAAAGAAAGAAAAAAAATCTGATTGTGAAACACAATCAGATTTGTGATTGCGTGATCCAACATGGTCTCACCTCTAATGGAAGAGAGTTGAACGCCGTGACAAAGTGGTCAGCAGCCGAAGCGATGCCGACCAGTGCAGCGGTTTTCTCTGGTCTTGAGATGGCGGCCAGCAGCATGAGCCAACCGCCCAAACTGGATCCCACCAGGATCTGCAAAGAAGAAGCAAAAAAAGCACCACAAAATGAGTTATATGAGGAAAAAAACCATTTGAAAACACAAAGTAAAAATAAATAAATTAGGCAAAGAAGACAAACAGAAGTCAATGGTGACAGAATGCTAATATGACTAAACAGCGCCATCTTCTGGAGAAGTGGTAAAAACAACAAAAGATGTTTTTTAAAAAGATCTCAATAGCGTTTTTAGACTATCACACAGAATCTCCCCCCAAAAATATTCTTTGTGGTTATAAGATGGCAAAATTAGGTCAGGTTTAAGAGGAGTGGGGATTTTTACTCCTTTTATGTGTGTTTTTTAGGTTTTTCCTTCCTTTCAGGAGGTCTTTCAAACCAATAATCCCCATTATCCAACTTAAAAATACAGTTTCCGTTTAAGGTTTACAATCTGAAACGTATTTGTGTTGAGATGTAACCTAAAGTTAGAAGACAGCAGGGTTTTCCTTTATGAGTCTACACCTGTTTGAGATCCTTACTATATTGTTTTTGTCAAGAGTCAAACAAAACATATGAAGCTAGATGTTGCTTAAATTGTCCAAAAGGAAAAATTGAAACAAAATAAACAAACAAAAAAAAAAATCAAAGGATGAACAATATGTACCTGCGGTCCCTCTGTTAACTCATCTAACACGTAAAGAACATCTTTTTTCCAGATACCAACTGTTCCGTCAGCTAGCGCTCCCTCTGAAGCACCGTGTCCCGTGTAGTCAAACCTGAAAGAACAGAAGCAGAAAAAGAGATGCCTATTAGAAGTTCATGGCAAACCATTCACAGATTGACAGTTTTTTTTTCCTGAAACCTCCTGTTTATTTTTAAAAATTAGTGATCAGATCCTCCAAGAACTAGAAGAAGAAACTTCCCAGATCTACCTGTGAGAAGCTGTTCGCATTTCAAAAACTAACAAATTGTGATCAAGCCCAAGAAATAAACTCATTAGAATTTCAGCATGTCAAAGTGAATTTCAGAAGGCCCGATGCTAAATATTAATTCTTCAAATAAATGTTACATATATACACGAATGGTATTTTTTTTCTCTCTGTGTTAACAGAGACATTTGACTGTAAAGCTGTTAAAAACAACATCGAATGTGTGTCACTGCCAAAGCTTTTGGCCATGATTGGACATGTAGAAAGCACACAAGGTAAGCCAGACAAATGGCGTATAAGTGTTAAGCAAGGTAATGGAAAAAAGAATGAATCAGCATACTTGTAGTTCATCACAAAAGTACTTATAGTGCATTTGGTGGCACTGTTGCCTTGCAGCAAGAAGATACTTCAGGTCTGATGTCTTTGTGCATGTTCTCTCTGAGCATGCTTGGGTTCTCCCTGGGTACTCTGAATCCTCCCAAAGTCCATCACATAATGACTGTTAGGTTAACTGATCTCTCTTTATTGTTCTTAGTTCATGGTTGTCTTTCCTATACATCTCTACAGTTCCCTGCCATGGACCAGCAGCCTGTCCAGTGTGTACCCCGTCTCTTGGCCTATGGCCAGGGGAGATGAAACACACTTTTCCTCAGTAGCAACTTCTAATTTAAGGTGGAAGACATCCCCAAGTCAAAATTGGTGTATAATCCCTCCAGCAAGTTCTGGATCTTCTAAAGCAGGTGTGCCCAAAAGTCGGTCCTCAAGGGCCGACATCCTGCACGTTTTAGTTCTCCCTGGTGATAATAACAACCTTTTCAGCTTGTCAATGTTCCTCTTAGGCCTTCTAATGAGACATCATTTGATCCAGATGCTTTAAACCAGGGAGAAAACTAAAACATGCAGAATGACACCCACTTTGGGCCCCCCTGTTCTAAGGGCTCTCCTCTTTGTGAATTGTGCCCAGAAAAACTTTACCCAGAAGTGCTCAAAAGTAAATGTAAAAGCAATTATGCAGTGCTAAATCCGAGAGTGTTCCAGATGTATTCAGTTCAGATCTGTTCAGCAGTCCACATGCAGTCTTCTGTGATGGGTTTGGGTGACTTACCTGAGGTATGAATGCCCTAACGACTTGCAGAACTCCTCCAGAGCCTCGGCTTTCTGGCCATTCATGTTGGAGCCATAGCCTGGTAGAAACACCACTCCTGGGCTCTTGCCCTTCACCCTTCTGTAAGCCAGCTTTGGAAGGTCTGGTCTGGATGCATACTGAACCGTTGATTTGTGTCTTCTGTCCGCTGTACAACACAAGGTTATTAGTTACCTAACAATGCGTTTTATAATAAAATGTAAACACAAAGATGGTGTAAAGGCGAAATTATGTTGGATAAAGCGTAAACTGGCAGACATTTTATGAAAATTGGGTAAAGCATGGCAGCATTTCAGCACGTTATCACGCCCAGTCGAAGCTAATTAATGCACAACGTGTTCAAAAACACTACAATAATTTCAGATGACGTTCAAGGCTGTTATAAGAACGAAAAATTGCAGTGATTAAGGTTAGAAGGTATATTACACGCCTTTAGTTCACATTCCCTACATTTTTAAGGACGTCACAATCACCACACCCCCTCGTGTTTATTTATTCAATTTGACGGTTTGAGCGTTTTAAATTTAATACTAAAAGTAGGAAGGAATCGCACAAACCTTGCAGGTGTTGTGAAGGCAGAGCTGCGACCCTTGCATTTCGCAACATTAGTGAAAGTCCTCTGCTACAAGACCTCAGCGACACGGCTGCCATACTGTTACGCGAACACTAACCAAGTATCGCGAGAAAAGCTGGAGCAACTCTCGTTTGCTAAGATAGTGGTTTGCGTTCGAGTTATGGGGTCTGTGACCCCATGGCTCGGGAAAACTGTCTTTTAGCTTTTTGCTGCTTAAACCAAGAGTTTGTGCTTAGAGAGTTTGCCAGTTGTCCACCCGTTTCTGTAAACGTGCCAGTATGATGACCAATAAATAACCAATAGAGAGGGTAATGAAACTGTCAAATGAGCATCAAGTTTCAGTTCAATGTCCTAAATATAGCACCCTAACTGTAACCTTGATAATTATGTCTACTGTTTTTAATTTTGTTAGGGTTAACCCCTTGTTTCATTTACTTGGGGAACAAGGGGTTATTAGTAAGCTGATTTAAAGTGAAATTGAAAGAGGTCCTCTCCCATCTACATTGTGTCATCCACAGTAGACCTTTCTTGGCTCGATTAAACAAGCTTCTTTTCAGCTCAGTTTTTGTCTCGTTTACTCTGCTGTAAGACAATCGACTTTGCCATGTGAAAAAAAGCTGAACATTTTAGCTAAGGTTGAAGGTGTTCATTTTGGAGCAGCAGGTTCTTTGTTGGTTATCTTCTCAGTCTAGGATGATATAAGTTTTGTGCCACACAAAAAGACAAAGCAAAGGCAATGAGAGATAAAAGCACTGTGAAACAAAGGAAAGACAAAAGAGAACTTCAAACGAGAACTGACAGCAAAAGAGTAAATAGAAAGATAAAGAGACATGTCTACAGAGATTCATAAACACTAGACAATGGAATGTAAAAACTTAAAATTAAACCAGATTTGTAGTATTATATTCTATAACAACACCACCAAATCCTTTATATTTGATTTATGTTGAGAAATAGTTTTGATTGGTGAATGTTTGTTTGGATTGGGCAAAGGTGTTCTGGATATACACCAGAACAAAATAACAACAATATGATATGATTTATTGAATTTAACTTATAGAAAATACAGAAGATATCCTTAGTGTGAGTATTAATTGCTACCTCATTAGGCTCTGTGTGCCACTTCCTAAAATGCCACAGGCTGGGCAATCAGTTCAAGTTAAACTATTTCTCAGTATATGCACAGATAAAAAGAAAAGTTGAGCAATTCTCAGATATTTTGTCCGCATGACTCCCGTACAGATATATATATATCAACAGACAACATAAACATTCATAACAATAACAGTTACAATATCACTGAAAGATACATGATACTAAATATTGCAAGATGTATACTTGCAATATCAGCCCAACATCAAAAATGTCTGAAAACACCTAAATCCAAACACTGTGTGTGCCTGAGTATACCAACCTGTGTATGTATACTTTGCCATAAGAATGGGGGTTCTGTATGAAGTTTGCATGCCATGTAGTCCACATGCATGAGTTAGTCCTCTGGGTACTCTGGCTTCCTCCCACAGCTCAAAAACATGCAGGGTTAATTGGTTACTTTAAATTGCCCTTAGGCGTAAGTGTGTCCATGGTTGTTCGTCTCCCTGTGTTGCCCAGTCATGGACTGGCGACAAGTCCAAATTGCATTGCTTGTTGCCCAATTACCGCTGGAGAGTGACATCATCTCTTTTGCGACCCTGCAAACATAAGTGTGTGTGTGTGTGTATATATTATATATATATCTATATATATATAGATATATATATATATCTATATATATATATCTATATATATATCTATATATATATATATATCTATATATATATATATATATATATGTATATACACTCAAAATAATACATAAAATAACAAAAATCAATGACTATATGTAGTCGTATCTTTGGAGATGGAATAAATTGCCACAATAACGTATTTGACCGAAACAACGTTTGCCACCATAAATATATTTCAGTCTGTTTGTTGAGAACTTTTGTTTGAGATCTGTAAACATAGCTACATGATTTATATAAAACGATATGAATGAAACAGTGTTAATTACACTAATCTACTGCTACATTGAGCGGCGAATGCACTCTGACTAAATAAATACATTTAAATTCTTTTGTTAAATTTAATAAATCTCAATTTTAATTTGAGCCAAAATAATCCCGAGTAAAAGTTAGATATTTATAGATGAAGATGCTTTTGATGATCTAATCATTTATTGGATTCTGGCACTTTTGGCTTTCCATACTATTCTGTAGTTTTATACCGTTTTATTGCAGAATCTCTCGAGAGGGTTGGGGAAACAGATGCTTGTAAACTAACAAAGCTGTGTTCTCGCTGTCGGTTAGCATGTCAGGTAGTAGACCGAGTGCATGAAACAGTAAAGGAAAGAAAATAAGCAGAAAAGTTGCTGCGTGTTTGTGACTGTCATGTGAAGCGTTAGTTTGTAACATGACTCAGAGCGTCACAGGCGGAAGGTCACGGAGCAGCAGGACGGAACGGAAGCGGGAGTAAAGAGCCTATCCGCCATTGTGGAACAGTAAGGGATATTCCAATCACTTTCAGATTGACTGATTAAACATCATTCTCGGTCACGCTGACGCGCTGATTGACGCCTTCTCACCAGCAGACACCGAGTCGCCTGAAGCAGCTGGAAGAGGCTGGTCGTCGTCAGATCTTAGCCCAGCAGGGGGGGGTAAAAAAAAAACAAAACGCTGCCTTGTAACGTTCACGGAGTGATTGGACGAGAAGGAGAGAGACGAACCAGGAAAGCAGCACCGAAGTGCAAAAACAGAGAGACGAGCAAGCAGAGGGGGTTGGAGGGGGAGAGAGAAAAGCCGCGGACAGTCTGACAAACAGCGAGCAGTTTCGGTTCCTGGAGGATGTCTGCGACCACAGTCGATCAGGTTCGTGTAGCTGCGCTTGTATGCTAGCTCTGAGGACGAAATAAAACTTTGCGGACCAATGTTTGACGGGCTTTCTGTGCCAAATCAAACAGGCTACAAAGTCTTTGATATGTGGTGGCTGTTAGCTGAAAGGTAGGCCAACTGTACTGCCAACCTACACCGGCTGCAGCCGGTTGCCAATGCGGCACCGTTTACTGGTTGTCAGAGCGTTTGACATCCGGTTAGTAGGAAGAAGCAACCTGTAAATTGCTAACATCCGGGCAAAAGCTCTCACTTAGGTGTTATATTCGTAGGATAGTGTCTGTCTACGCTCTGCCAGTGTGTTTTAATATCTTATCACTTGTTGTTTCAGAGAACCAAAGGACAAGGGAATAAAGGTAAGGCTCTGACAGTGAGTTTTAGCCACAGCAGGTTATGATATTCTGTGATATTACTTGCTGACAGTGTTGAACTGTAGTCCAAACTGCAGCCTGGAGCATTGTTGACTCAACACAGCAGAGCATAGCTGTGATCAAAATGTAGCCATCTGACATCATGGCTGCTTGGGGATTTCAGCTTCTTCTAATTACTTATATTAGACTTTTTTTCTCCCTTTTTTAAAATTTAGTGCAAAACGGATCCATGCATCAAAAGGATGGTGTGAATGATGATGATTTTGAGCCTTACCTAAGCGGCCAGACAAATCAGGTAATGTACTTTTAAAATACACAATGCTTAAATTATGATATGAATTGCCACGGCTATTTTTAATAAGTAGTAGTAGTTTTTTTTACTCATAACTCGCAAAATAATTTTGCCACTATACTGAAAAAAAGAAGAAAAAAATCAAACTGGCAAGTAAACTCTGAGTTCCCTTTTTGTATTTCAATTAAAGTGCCTTCTGTATGTTTATTTCCAAGTTCAGAGTTTTATTTTCCAATGTCTCATCATAGGTTATTATTAGCTTCTGTTGTGTATGGCTAGCATACAGTTGAGTGAGATATTATTCATATCCCCTGAATCAGTCTAGGACAAAATAGCACATAATTGCGAAGTGGAAGGAAAATCTTTTCAAACAAACGATGAACCAGTAATCAGTCCTCTGAGTCGGTGCTTTTTGGAACCATCTTTATTAAAGCTGCAGTACTTTTGGAGTATGCCTCAACCATGCATCCGTCCATCTTCTTCCACTTATCCGGGGTCGGGTCACGTGGGTAGCAGCCTCAACCAGATTTGTGAAATTTAGACTTTAATAGATGCTCTTTGAAATGTTTTCCAATGTTGTGTACTCGGATGCTATGATGCATTCATATGGACAGCGCTTTTCATTAAACAAAGGCAGTACAACAAAACGGAGTTGTTGAAAAAGAAATGTATTAAAATTTAATATTGGTAAATGACTTACGTAAACAGTAACAAATTGCAAAAGCATCTGTCTTTTTGAATAATGCTTTTAATCTCCTGTCTTTCTGTGCCATGCAGAATAACAGCTATCCACCAATGTCTGATCCTTACATGCCCAGCTACTATGCTCCATCCATTGGGTTTCCTTATTCTCTGGGAGAGGCTGCTTGGTCCACAGCTGGAGATCCACCTATGCCCTACCTTACCACCTATGGACAGATGAGCAATGGGGAGCCGCACTTTATTCCTGACGGTGTTTTCAGTCAGCCAGGAGCCCTAGGAAACACTCCTCCGTTTCTCGGGCAACATGGCTTCAACTTCTTTCCTGGCAGTGCAGACTTTTCCACCTGGGGAACCAGTGTCTCTCAGGGTCAGTCAACTCAGAGCTCAGTCTACAGTAACAGCTATGGCTACGCTCCCAGCTCACTGGGCCGGGCAATCACAGACGGACAGGTGGGCTTTGGAAGTGACACCCAGCTTAGTAAGGTCCCAGTGCTGAACAGCATTGAGCAGGGTATGACGGGGCTAAAGCTGGGTACGGACATGGTGGCAGCTGTCACCAAAACCGTTGGCTCACCTTTAGGGGGTACAGTGGGCATGAACAGCACAGTGGCCAACAATCTCCCTCCATCTGTCAACTCGTCTGCACCTAAACCTGCCTCTTGGGCAGCAATCGCCAAGAAACCGGCCAAACTCCAGCCCAAGGTCAAACCCAAAGCCAACATGGGGATGGGGGGAGGTGCCGCTATTCCCCCACCCCCAATTAAGCACAATATGAACATTGGTACCTGGGACGATAAGGGCTCTTTAAACAAACCGCCGTTAGCTCAGACTATGATGCCCCCACAACCTCTGGTGCAGCCCCCACTCCTTGCACAGCCCCAACCCTTACTGCAGAACCCCTTGCCCCCTCAGGCTCCCCACCAACCCCAGCATCAACACCAGCCTTTCCAGCTCCAGTCTATACAATCACCCCAGCATCCCCAGTCTCTGCCCCATGGCCCTCCTCACCTTCACCTCCCCTCCCAACCTGGCCTCCCACAGCACCTTCATCAACAACAACCTCAGCAGCTTGGCCCACCCCCGAATCGCTGGATTGCCCCCAGGAACCGTGGCGAGGGCTTTAGTCTGGGTGGCGGAGTTCCATTGAGTGCCTCCCCTTGCTCTGGAGAAGTGCACCCCGTGTTGGAGAAACTCCGTACCGTCAACAACTACAACCCCAAAGACTTTGACTGGAACTTGAAAAATGGACGTGTTTTCATTATCAAGAGCTACTCAGAAGATGACATCCACCGTTCAATCAAGTACTCTATCTGGTGCAGTACAGAACACGGAAACAAGCGCCTGGATAGTGCTTTCCGTTCGCTATGCAACAAGGGCCCCTTGTACCTGTTGTTCAGCGTCAACGGTAGTGGGCACTTCTGCGGTGTGGCCGAAATGCGATCGCCAGTGGACTACAACGCCTACGCAGGCGTCTGGTCTCAGGACAAGTGGAAGGGCAAGTTTGAGGTGAAGTGGATTTTCATCAAGGATGTGCCCAACAACCAGCTGCGTCACATCCGGCTGGAGAACAATGACAACAAGCCAGTGACCAACTCCAGGGACACTCAGGAAGTGCCTCTGGAGAAGGCCAAACAAGTGCTTAAAGTTATTGCCACTTACAAGCATACCACCTCAATCTTTGATGATTTTGCACATTATGAGAAACGTCAGGAAGAAGAGGAGGCTTTGAGAAAGGTGAGATAAATTACCTTCTATTGTGCTTAATAGGGAATACACTTCTTGTGGGTCTTTGTCATTTTCCACACCTCCATTGGCACCTCAAACACAAATTGGTTCCGTCTTTCAAAGTATGACGAGGTGGGATCAATTACAAATACCCAAATATTGTTTTGGATATTATTTTCCAAAACAATATCTGGGCGCATTGCCTTGGAACATCAGCTGCTGACCAGACGCCGCCATTGTAGGTTGTTGAGTAGAAAGTCTTTTGATGGTCTCCACTGTGTGTTCCTTTTTTATAAACAGCTCCTTCACATTCCTGATGTAATTTGTTGGCCATTTTATTAAAAAAAACAAAAAAAAAACTGGCCAAGTATTTCTGAATTTCTGCTGGTTGTTGTAAATATAATCAGCCGATGTTGTTCCACTTGATGTGAGGTCGTAACATCAGCGACTGCATCGACAGTCTGCAATAAATGGAAGTTCCCCAAGGCCCGTCTGCAGATTAACGCTTCGCCATTACTCACGAGCAAGTTCAGGAAACCCCGAACCCGCGTCAGCCATCTGGCATTGTTAAGATTGCTAAGAGTCACCCAAGTGGAGTTAGGTGACTGTCGTGTTTCCTGAAATAACCCACATTCCTGGCATTCTCTTTTCCCAGACAAAGGCAGACATGAATTTGGATCTACCTTTGAACTAAAGCTCTCCCAGGCATCCACAGACTCCTCATGCTTTATTAGCCTTTTAACAGCATAAGCTCCCAGGCTCCAAAGTGGTTAAAATATGCCCTGGCACAGTTAGCAGAGTTTATATATATATAGTTTTGCATAATATGTTATGAAGTTCTTTAATCGCATTGAGTTGTCATTCTGAAAAACACCCTTAGTTTAACATCCTCAGAGGGGAAATTTAATTATGTCCCAATAGTGGTAATAATGGTGTAATACAAATGGAAGTAAAAAAAAAAAAAAAAAAACTCAAGAGAATTATATCTCCACTAGTGTCCTTCTGGATCCATTCTTATATCCATAAAACACACGCATACACACCACCCCCTCCCTCTCTGTTTCTCCAAATGTTGGTGCTGTATTGACTCCTCGTCGTTGACCTTGTTAATATGCACTCGGTTCCTTCCTCATAAATATTTCAAGTCAATGTTTTCAGGCTCCTGAAAACAAACTGTCAGTAGGAAGCCGGTTTCATCCCGCGTCGCCAGGCGCCGAGCCGTGCTGCTTTTGTATCCCTGACCCTCATTACATGACGGGTTGGGCGCAGGTCGAGGCCTCGCCCTTCTTCACTTGACAAGGGTAATTGTTGCCTGTTGTTTGGTCTGTCCTACCCAGCCTTTCAAAGATGTCAGGCTTGTGCAACAACACCTTTTCCTAATACCATCTCAAGGTGTGTATTTTTTTTCTCTCTTTCTTCTTCTTTGTGTTATTTGTTTTGATTGGAAAGATAAGCTTGCGTCTAAATTTTATTTGGAGCATTTATCAAATATGGAGCCAATTTTTAACATGTCTGTAGCTGGAACAGACACGATTTCATAATTGAAAAGATTTTAAAAAGTAACTTTATTTAGTTGAAAAGTACTTTTTTTCTCATTAGTTTGAGGAGATGAGTTAGTTTTGTGGTGAATTGCTCTGTCAGGTTATATTTTAACTTATATTTTAACTATTTTTTAACTACGTTGATTTGAGATGCAGGCCATGTATAGACTAAATATCATGAGGCTTTTTGTCCCGAGTCACAGGCCATCTGGGGATTGAGTTACTGCTGGGTCTCTCTGCGTTTTTCCCAGGGAGCTGATATGGTCAACCTGAAAGAGAGCACTGTTTCATCTGAGAAATGGGAGGGGAAAAAATGTTTTGTACCTGTGCTGTTCTACACATGACGCTTCACGGCATTCATCTTCTTTTAATCTATAACAAGCCATTGGATATTTGACATTGTAGGAACTGCGTGATGTTCTGTTTAGAATATGCGCCTCCTTTTATCCCTGAATGTGAGATTTTAGGCTAGCAAAAAGTAGTGACGGCAGTTTCTCCTGACAGTTCATTCCTTGGGATCTAACTCTTTTCTCCTGTTTTTAGTCAGTTTCTTTCTCTGGTTGTTTTAACTTAAAACATGCACTTTGTATCTTTATCTTACTAATTATGTTTTTTCCACTGACGTGCTTGGAATTAAAAAATATATCCTCAACAAAATATAGAGCACAGGATTCCTTGGGCTTTTTCACATCCTATTATGTTGGCAACTTTAAACTTTAGTAGGTTTTGTGGGGACTTCATGTGAAGTGATGTACAATTGCAAAGTTTAATTTGAAAATTAAGTTTTCAAAACTTTTTTTTTTTAAACGGAGAGTTGTGGCATTCATTTTTTTGAAACATTAAAATAATAATTTAAAAAATAAATGAATAAAATACAAGTTTGACCCCACCCGAATAAAAAAAAATTGCAAGTGCATCATTTTCAAGATGAAGGCATCTTCATACATCCTGTAATGATTTTTTCACAATTGTTGGCATTGGACCTGCGGGGTCCCCTGGGTTCCAGTTTTGGATCTCCATGGATTTGGCTTCTTCCAGTGCATCTGTTGCTATCTGCGCCTTGGGCTGTTAGTTGTGTTCCCTGCATGCATTCCTGAATAGTTTTTGCTGCAGACTCGGGTCGGGGGAGACTGTTGCCATGGAGGGGGTGTAGCTTGGTTGGTTGGTTGGCTGGCATGTGTCGCGGTAATAACCACACAAATGCATGGAGCCAACATTTCCCTGTATGAATTTTTAGAAACAAGATGAGCAGTTTAATTCCCTTCACCTGCAAGTGCTTTTGATGTTGTGGCTTATCGAATTTATATATTAACATATTTCCCTGGGAGGCTACATGCAAACACTCTTATTGCTCTTTAAGGTATTAAAAACAATCCTGTGTACACATAACCAAAACTTGCAGTTAGCAAAATATCATTCAACCTACTGAATGTCCAGTTCCCGCACTAATGTGCCGGGTATTTGATGAAGTAAAATCTTGCTGCGTAAATTACACCCGCCTGATTAAACCCCACCTACACCTAATAAACAAGAACAGCAGTTTTCTGTTCCAGAGCAATATATAGCAAAAGCTGTTTGATGAATAGAAAGTGCTCCCCGCATGCTAATAAAATTGCAGTTGTTTTTTATTTTTTGGACGCATCTCAAAACAAATGAAAACCATTTTGATTGAATTTTATTTCTGCAAATAGATCGGCCTAAAAATGGCACACAGGAAAAAGACAGGCTCATAAATGTACGTCTTAAAGTAATACAAGGCATAGATGAGTCATGCAAAAAGACATTAAGCCATTTCAGACTTCCATTCGGTGCTTTGCTTGCTAATAGCGGTATTGACTCTCTTCTTAATTGCTTTTTTATTATTTTATCATGAGTATGGAAGGAAGAGTTACCTTTTCATTACTTCTAGTTTAGGTGATATGTTTACAAATTAAAAATTAGTTTATTCAGTTTAATTTCTCTGCATTTAAGCAATGCCAAACAAGCTAAAATGTGATTCCAATATTAGTTTATTTTAGTAATTGAATTTAAAAAAGTATTATATGCATTCATTGAATATGTTGTTTATAGATTTTGTTTTTGTTAATACCAATGACTCTGGCTTAGAGTTAATGTAAACCCAAAATTCAGCTTCTCAGAAAATTAGAATATTACAAAAAAATCAAAACATAAGATTTTCAGCACAGAAAGTGTATTGTCTGTCGAATCTTAAGAAAGACTTCTGATTTGACAGAAGTCCAGCAGTTGCCAACACTCACCATAAGGTAAGCCTCAAACGGTCGCTGCTAAAGAAGTTAGCTGTCCGGAGAACGGTTTATTGCAGCAAGATGGAAAATTAAGTGGAAGAAAAAAGTGTTGAAGAAAAGGTTGCCGATTGGTTTTTGAAGCAGTGTTTTCAGAGGTTTGAGGGGGATATTCACTAAGTGTGGAGCACTTCTGTGATTAAGATACGAGCTAAAGGTTGCTATTAAAACAGCATGAACTCTCGGTCTCTATGTTGCACCTTATTGATAATTAATGCACAATGAGCTCTGTTTATAATTGAATGCATAAACTGTACAGTACATGGACATACATTCAGTGTGCTGTTTATGTATTAAAAATCCCGTTTTTTGTAGGTCTCCTAAGTGTCTGTGAACCTGTATTTTGGGTTTTTATTAGCTGAAATCAACAGGAAATTGCTTCAAACACGTCATTGTGTTTAACGAATGTGTAATTTCTTCAGTGTTTTCCTTTGTGAATAATCGAAATTGGATGAAATGAGGTAGAAAGCGTCAATCTCACTGACGATGCTGGCTTTGAAGCCTTTCTCCGCTCTCGCTAACTGCTGGTCTTTGTGTGTTTCGTCCTCCAGGAGCGCAGCAGGAATAAGCAGTGACCTTGAGGCAGACCCTCCGCAACACTAACGATGAAGGACCTTTAAATCAAATTAGCCTAACCCCACGGTGGAGGGACTGTCGCGGCCTATCCTCCCGAGACAACAACGTATCCGAAGACTCGAGCGCGACATTAGGTGGACTCATCCTGTATCCGTTGATTGGTGCATCTGACCCCGTTTTCCTGTCTCACAAGAAAAAGAGTGTAATCTGTTTGAAACTCTGTCTTTTTAAGCACTTTCAGTCCTTCTAAGCAGCATCTGCCAATACCCTTAACTAGCTAACTCTGTTCTTTGATTATTTTTCGTTTGTGAGCTTCTAACAGATTAACCAGAGAAAACATTGATTTCACTAATTTTTTTTTTTTTACTGTCGCCTCAAATGATTGGGATATTGGTGAGCTTGATCTGGCCTCAAAAAGAATTAAAGATGTGGAAATTGACTCAATCTGCCAGATTGAGGGTTGGAAATTGACGGGTGTAGGATGACGTAAATAAGAAACGGCCACAATCATACCGATCGTAGGGCCTATCCTACCTTGCCCCCTTTCTTTCTGCATCTTTTTCTGTGTACGAAAAGCTTACGATTATGCAGCTGGCTGGATGAACCTCCAGCTTACTCACCTTTTTTTTTTCTTTCTTGTGGTTCTGTCATTCTGAAGTGCATTTGTCCGAGGAGAAAACCCGCTGCTTTGCCAGAGTTAGACTTGGTGACTGTCGTTGCTCTGATGTGGATGTACTCTAACTGTACCCCAGGTTCGATCGTGCTAAGCAACCCGTTGAACTTTTGGGAGAACCTCCGCGGTCAGCTAATCAACCGGACGGAGATTCAGCCAAAACAAAAAAGGAAGAGAAAGAACCATCAAATGCAAATATGTGATTATTTTCTCCTCTTAGTAACTCACTAGCTAAATAAAACAATGAATTATGTTTAGCGCTGATGATGTCTTTGTGTTGTGACTTTCTTTCCTCGGACTTTAAACTTTTACACTGTGTACTTTCTGAGGATATCACTCTTTAGTCCTTGAAATCTTCTGCAGTTCAGATCCATACATTTCAATTTGTGTAAGTGCCTGTAAATAAACGACTTGCTTACTGGAACTGCCTCACCCCAGAGTTTTAGAGGAAGGCTGTAAAACGCTCCAAGTCTGGGAAGCCCCATACTGTAAATACAGAACTTGGGACATAGTTGAGGCTAGTTATTCGCTGTCATGGCAGATTTAAAACTAATTAAAACTAATCTTTTAAAATATTTCTTGTATAATTAACACTTTGAAGCAACCCTGGCAGAGTCTGAACCTGTATTTAATACAGTCTGATAAGGGTGATGGCAAAGAGGCCTTCCAGCCTCAAACACTTCATTGTGTCACCATGAGAGTAAATCGTCACAATAAGAGTAAAAACGTCCTAAAGATCTGGTCAGAAATTCTAAGGATTTGATAACTTTAATGGCAATAAAGATTTTTTTTCCTTTCATAATTGAGAATGATATAAATAACTGACCCATTTTTCTTTTCAAAATAACAAAAAAATGATTACACGTACATTTTTAATTCCAGAATCGATACCCAAACTGTTACCATGTTTCATGACATCTTGAGAAATTTTGATCTTACTTCACATAAAAAAACAAAAGTTTTGGAGGTGTTTTATTTTTGCTGGTTGATCCTTTTTTTTCTCACACTACAGAATAAAATCGTAAACTGATTTCAATAATAAAGCTAAGATGCTTTATTTTTCCACTACAATGATCTTCCACTTACAGCTATTGAAAACATGACATCTAAAATCAGAATATAACATCAGACCAACAAAAGACAATTGTATAATACAGATATGTGGGTTTGATGGAAAAAATAGGTTTAACACCTACTTAAATGTTTATTCCTGAAGGTACTTAATATGCCAAAAGGGGCTCATCTGATCTTATATGATTGTAAGTAAAAATTATTCCCTGTGTTAGTGGTGGCTAGATTTTCTGAAAAGTAGAATATCTTAATTTCATCAGCTAAATCCACAAGAGGTGCTTTCAAGAGTTGCATAACAACATGCATTCATTTAACTTAATAATAGACCTTCACTCTCTGTCCACTAGAGTGCGCCATTACATCACATTGTATCAAATACTCTTCTTTCCTGCCAAACCACAGACCTAGTACAAATCTTTTCTTTTTCTTCCTGTAAGCAATGAAGCCTTCTTTCTTCTCTAGCACCCTTTTCTCTTCCTCCCTCCTCCCCCCTCAACTCCTACAGACACAATTATACCAGGATGAGAAGCACTTGTTGTTCTTCCACAGCTTTTTTGGAGCAATTAATACCAGCTCGCCAAGCTGTGCTGTGAGAGGTGGAGGGGAGATGAAGAAAGAAAATGCAAGTAGGGAGTAAGAGAAATCCTCCTTTATGTGTCTCAAGGAGAGAGAAAGAGCTGTAATTATAACATCGGAGGCTTTGGATTACGACTTTTCCCCTCCTGTGTGTTAATTTGTGCATCTGTCAGGTTTGTTTCTTTCTTTTCCGGCAGGCGCCCTTTGAAAAGACCACTCTCCTCCCGCTTTCATTTGTCTGTGAACACAAGAGAGAGAGAGAGAGAGAGAGAGAGAGAGACACCAAGAAGGAAACTTGGCATTTATTCGCCTTACAATGCTGTGGCAATTACTGGTTGTGTGTGATCCCGAGAAAATGCACTCATTCTCAAATGTGCAAAACAGTAATTTAATTAGAGACCTTTGATGTGATGTAGATTTGACCTTGTGCATTGATGTAAAAAGAAGTGCTACAGAGAAAGGTTTGTTGTTCTGCTGTACGCACCGCTGATCCTTTTCTTTTTTTTACTCTCCTTGTTTTTCTTAACATTTAGGAATCAAAGGAGCTCATTAATGTTTTAACAGCATCTGTATCGTTAATGTGGTCAAGCATGTTTCAAGAGAGTTCATGGAAACTTTTTTTATCCCCCACCTCCTCCTCACCCTCTCCAAAGCGTCAACATGTCCTTCCTGAGACAGATTTTGTGAAGTGAAGATGAGAGAAGAAGCATCTTCCATGTGGAGATGAAATGCCTTTGAAGTTTCAGTCACAGTGAAGACGTATCAACACTCTGGCTCCAGGCAAGGTGAGCTCCAGTCTCTGGGCCGGCACTTCCTCCGTGTTCGCAAGGCTTTTCGCTCTCTGGGCCTCGTCACTCAGAAGGTCCTCTCTGAACGCCGGTACGATTGATGAGCATGTTAACTGACTGGTGGCAAGTCGGACGAATGCTAAAGTGCTCTCTGCGGACAGGCTAAGTGTTTCAGGGAACGCTGTGGGAACGGTCCAAACTAGTCTTTCACAGTCCTGACTTCCTGTCAGGGCAGCTTAGCTCACAAGATTAGCTTGTGCATAAACAATTCAATGGAATTGGCTGGGTTTATCAGCCTTTATGTAATTTATTTACTTTCCAGGTCTAAGTATTGAATGGATTTATATTTCCTAACATTTTTTTTGATTTCCCATTTAAATATTAATTAATTTTAACTTAAATAGCTCAACAAAACAAATGTGTCTGAGTGGATATTTTAGCTAAGGCAATGTTATAAATTACTACTCCAAGTATAGCGCCTTTGGCTCAGTCTCACAAAGCCACTTTATGATGACATAGACAGTCTCAGGGTAATACAGTTAGTCTAAAATGTCACATTAATGTGTTCAGTGCACTGGTATATAGCAGTCATTTCATGTGTGAGGAAAACAAGTGCTGCAATGTATGGATAAAGTTGCTTCAGGTTCTTATTCACAGCAGATTTCAACAGTGGAAACTTAGAAAGAGTTTCAATGAAAATATTTTTTTAGTTCTTCCATCTGAGGCAAGGACATAAAGAGCCAAAGTGCTAAAATGAATATTTTTCCTATTATGTTATGACTAGAAATGCGTTTTTCAGGAATTGTAAGTTATGGATCAACACAAACCTTCATTTACATCCAGGTGAAATTTTCTGTCAATCCTTAAATTATATTTACAGGAGCTACTTTACAAATCTGACAAAGTTTAACCTTTGTTGTAAAGGAAAATTGACAAAAATGTAACTTTGCACAAATCTGATAGAGACACACTCCAAACCTCTTCAGCCTTCAGGGGACTAAACACAAAGTGTATGTCACACTCTCACATATTTGATAGCATGTATAATTTTCCTTGGGGGGAGGAAAAAGTGAAAAGGTTTAATTGGAACACTTTCACAAAGAATTGAGTGCAACCACGAGTTCTTTAATAAAAGATGCAGCGTTGACATTTATTGCGCTATGTGTCAAAAGAATCATTCCTTATTCTTTTCTGGGTTCAAAAGCAAGGAATTGAATAAAAGTTCAAATTGAAGAAATATGATCCCTCCTTTAATTTTTCATTAGAGTTCTGGCTGCTTGAATTACCTGAAGGCATTTCAACACATTTTTGAAACATAATAAGGAACTACTAAAGTCCAGCCAAGACAGATTAAACACAGTGAAACAGTTTTTTTCTGCTCCACTCTTGAACAGGCTGTTCCTAATTTAGGCAATAAACGGGAACAATGAGTGAAGATTCAGTGTCGGCGGTGTCATTTCTGCTCGTCTTCTCTTCCGTAATGGATCTACAGCAACAGTTTGTTGCTGGTATTAAATATGAAATGATTTAAACATCATTGTGCTAAAGGTAAAAGAGCTTCCTCTGAATATTCGGGAAGGTTCTTACTCCTTCGCTGAGACAAAAAAAATAATGAGCAGAGTTTGAGGAAGGCTGATTCTGATTGACAGGAATGCTTCTGCATTCTTGCTGTGTGTCTCCATGGTTTCCATGGTTATATCATCATCTGCGAAGTGAAAGTAGACACTGAGCATTTGCCCAGCACATTGAGACACTGCAGATCAAATCTGTACACAATGTGTTGTTCTGCACACGATGCAAGAGGACGGCATAGAGTTATTTGCACACTTTTCTTTTATTTAGTTAATGAAGGTGTTGAATAGGGCAAAGAATTTTCAAGAAGACGATATTTGATGTGATGTAAATGTGTTTTTGAAAGTTTATTAAGATTTGTTAAAATGAGGCACATTCTTTTGCAAGTTTTAAATTAAAAGCTCAAAGTCCAAGCAAATAAATAAATAAGGTGGTTCTGTCCGTGTTGGCAAACAGCTTTATAGCTTTGAGCTGCAGTTCATTTTGAAACTACAGATAATGGCCAAAGTGATGACAGTTTTTGGAATCATGAAAAAGTTTGGATCTGGCAGAAGAGTGAACTTCCAACCTCTAAAATAAAACTTTCCCAACATTTTCTTTAATTTCACCACTTTTGCATGAGAAAGTTGCAGCAGCAGTTTCTGAACTGAACATTTGTGTTTCTATGAATAATAAACAAAGAGGCTGCTCAGCTCAACCCTCCACTGACCGCTGTGCTAATACCTCATTCAGCCAACTGGATCCAGACAACAAATGGGAGAAAATTTGCATGAGCAAAAGAAAAGCAAGATTTTCTCTTTATACAATCCAAATGCTAACACAAGGTGGTGTATTCAGTAAATTTTAAGTGAAATTCTTATATGGTTCACAAAACAGCAACATTAGAGGAAACACGTAAAGGCCTACAGGCTAATTTATTCTTTTCCAAAAACAGAAAATATCAACAATGTTTGAGATCTAGGTGGTTTCTTTCCTCTGAAAATAAATATTTTAAATGCTTACTTATGGATGTGTTTGAAATGTGATATGTGAGATTTTGGTTTTCCTTGCAAAATAAATGTGTATAAAACAAAAATGTACCAGTTTGGGGGCATTGTAATTTGCGTGAATCTGTTTGGACAAAAAAAAGAAATGTATTTAGTGGATTCAAGAAGGGATCAACAAATTTGTAAGGTGTGTTTTAAGCTTTAAGAGTAGATTACCAATAAGGTTCATCTAGTCTTTGTATCAAAAGTAAAAGCAGTGTCCACATTCTCGGCACAGCTCTTGGCCCGGTTCTCACATCCAGTTTGTGAATCTCAAAGTGTTATTTTTTGGGAACCTCACAGTCTCAACTTGGCTTTTTGCAGACGATGTGGTTCTGTTGGCATTTTCAAGCTACAACCTTCAACACGCACCAAAGCAGTTTATAGCAGAACTGAACGTGGCCAAAACAAGAGAAAGCTCCTCTAAATCCAAGGCCATGGTTCTAGAATGAAGAAAGATCTTTTTGCACAGCTGTCATTGGAGAACTTCGAGAAGAGTGGCCTTTTGGATATCATCTCTATGCATCCGAGGGACTGCGGAAGAAAGTGGATACAGGATTAAATGGAAATATACAAACTCTTAACGAAGCCTGATAAAGTATGAGGGGCATGGAAAAGCAAAAGTGAACGCATTAAAATCTGAAAAACAGAACGGGAAACCAAAAAAGTAACACAGTCGATCATAACGGCTCATTCTATATCCACTAACATTCCACACTTTCATTGTGCTTCACTTATAATGTAACCAAAGCGTCATAAATATCAAATCGGTCAGCTGTAGTGTGACTGAAGTAACAGCAGGACCATGCTCTGATGTTCTGCAGATGATAGTCGGGGGACAGAGGCTGCAGGCTGACTGCTTATTGGATCGACAGGCAGGAATGGTCCCTGAACCGCTACGCTGCATTCACATCGAGGCTGTGGACAGCAGGGGGTAGCACTCAACGGAAAGGCCTGCCATGTAATGCATTTGAAATTAAATGGAAAGGTGCGAGGGAATGAAATAGGACACGCTGCCCGCTGAGACCTGGAGACTCCAAGCTCAGCAGTAGCATATATGGTGTATGTATATATTCATATCCTCCTGTTCAGGCCAGGTGGAGACATTAAAGGCTCGGTGCTCTCAGAGCCTCCATCCTCTGCAGCCAGCGAACCAATTACAACCCTTGCACTCCCATTCTTATGCCTCCCTCCTCCCGTCTTTCATTGCCTCCACCTACTCCATGTGCCTCCATGGTTTTCCCAGGGAATTGCTCCGCCTCTGCTGATGTCAGCACTGGGACAGGTCCGCCGCTAAGCATTCGCTCGCACGTCAGCTGGTATTTCTGCCTTTTGCACTCGCCGTTCTCCCGGACATCCTATTCGCATCTTCATCTAAACGTTGATCTATAAACAGTCGCGCTAATGATGAGGCTTTACATCAGAGGGAAAGCTTGGCCGTGTCCTAAAGAGCTCAACTAGATGAGACAGTCGGAGAGCCGCCAGCTCAAACTCCACTGACCCCTCCGACCCATTAAGACACCCCCGCCCTTCTTTTTGCTGGCATAGTCAAACAGCCCTTTGGGAGATCTATGTACGACTTATGTTGTTATTAGCTCTGACAGGAGCTCATGGAAATGTTAGTTTGTACTGCACAGCAAGTGTGTAACACTGCCAATTCAGGGGATCTTTCCCCCACCTTGTTGCTCTTTAAAACACTTTAATGCAAAACTTGAGAAACTTCGAAGGTGAAAGCTGCCTTATGAGTAGAAGGAAGAGGACTGCTGGACTGAGCAGCATTTAACTGGATCTTAACCCAGAAACATCTGAGCACCACAATGTGATTACTGAATGGTAAATGGACTGGATGTACTTCATACAGCACTTTTCTAGCCACACAAATCAAAGCGCTCATGCACTGATGCACACAAGAGCAGGTAAGGAGCAGAAACTGAGTTCACAGCTTACTGGTGGCTGGATGTAGTCGTAGCCAGATGGCAAAATGAACGAATGTCTTCATAAAGATTAAACAATTATTCCGCTGCGGTGAATGGATGGATGGATAAGTCACAAAATATCATGTAACAAGACAAAAACACCCATTGAAAAATAAACATTGTATGACACAAATAGTCAACAATAAAATATATAAAATGACCTGAGAAAGAGAGAGTTATGAAAATACAACGCGCATGTACATAACACAGAAGAGACATAAAAAACTATTTACACATACTTTTAACAGAATGTAGAATCTGATCAAATCTATTCAATTCAAACCAAATATAATTCAATTTCTGAATAATGTACAATCATCATAAAAGTTTGGAACCTTTCTATTTTGGCTTCATATTTCTAATAAATAATGTCGGAATACTGAATTTGTGCTTTGTTTTGTTTTCACAAGTGAGATTGCGTTTGAATATTTATTCGGTTTATTAGATGTCAGATTAATTACGTTTTAATTGTTTTGTGAGCAATCCGAGCGTTAACGGAGGGTATGCCTTGTTTCACCTTACTGAAACGGGATAAAATTTTTTGCCATCAGATGTTGACAGAAATCAGACAGTGAATGTCTGATTAAATATCATGTAGCACTTTCCACATCAGACTGCCACATCACAGCAAATTTATCTCAAAAACCATCTTAATTGCAATAACAGGCACCTGTAAAAGTTTTTAGTGTTTTTCTGTTATAAAAACATTATCACATGCACCCCAATACTAACTAAGATGAGGTATTTCTGACTGTGGATGATGTAAAATATCAATTTAATCTTATCTAGAAATTATGCAGAACAGTTTAGAAAGAACAAATGAAAAGATTGTTTTATAAAGTGTCTATTTTATTTGGACTGGGCCTGAAAATATTAAAAATATCTACTAATAATCATTTCTTATTAGCATGTGCTAAGGGAACTTATTTAAAACCTCAATCTGCTTAAACATTCTCCCTAGCTGTCCTCAAGATCAAAAATTTGTTTTGAAACATTACAGTCAAGTTTGCTCTTGCATTTATAACCAACTTGACATTTGGGCTGTCGGAAAAAACAGACTGAAATGACTCTAATTACCTCATAAAAGTGTTTGACTTTATGTTAAATGCTCCAATATGCATCATTATGCATAAAGTAAAGTCATGTGGAGTGGCAGATTTGGGTCTAGCAGCAGCCTTTGTGGAAGGAGCTGAACTGGTTCTATCAGTCATCTGTGACACTAAGGGAATCACAGAGAGAGCAGAACGACTGGAACGACATCCAGCCAGCATGATCCATAAGAACAAAGGCAAACACGGACTGTTGACGTGGCTTGTAATTTTTGAGGAAGAAGTGCGTTTTTTATAGCCAAATATCAACATTTGATGTTTTTGCTACAAGGTAAAAAATGTTAAGCGCTACATTCAAGCTAAGAGACAGATATGAATACAAGGCACAACCCTCTTGGAAACTGACCACATGGGTGGATTTGGGGTTTGTAAGCAGTGTTGCTTTGAGGATGAAAAGCCCCGATCGCCTGCTGCGATGTGTGTCCAGCGACAGAAAACAGGAGAGAGTCGTCGTCGCGCGAGAGTCCGACTCTCTGATGACATAAAAAAAAAAGTCTGAAGATAACACAATTGACGACAGACTCTCATCTCAGTCGTCCTCCGTCTGCGAAATACACAGAGATTATCATAACCAAACCTAAAGTGGAGTCCGGACAGCTGGGCTTTGATACGTTTGATGTGCGAAAGCTGGGCGAAGCCGCTGACCTTCGCTGCTACCGCAATTACATCATAGGGCAGCTCCTGCTCTCATGAATATTAATACAGCTTGTGGAGGCATCTCCAGACACCTCTGATTGCCAGGGATCTGAGCTTCCCTCTGCATGACAAGTGCATCTGTCACATAAAGTGCATGTAATGGTTTTCTGCTCCGGGAGAGATGCAGACCACAGGCAGGACCGGATCAAAGCTCTGCAGTTTTCATGCTGCAGGTGGATGAGAGAGATACTGTGTGTGTGTGTGAGTTGTTTTATATTATTAATATTATTTATCAGGGGAAAAGGACATGATGAGCACAAGAATGGGTTAGAATAAGAAGTCGGTTTGGTGTTTAATAGCAGATAAATAAGCTTGCAACCTTCTGGGGCTCTGCTGAGCCAAAGCCAAACAGAGTCAATCCTCTTTTGTTTCGTATTGCAGTTGCACTGACTAATTTTCAGTGATAGTTACTTTTACCCATTGTAAAGTGCTTCCTTTTGGACCAGAGTTGAATGAGTGTAGTGCATTGTGGAAGTATGCGTGCAGCCTGACATTCATTTTAGATATTTGACCTCAGTATATCACAGTGCCCACCATGAAACGTGGCAGTGGGCAGAATGATGCTCTGGGATCTTTCCTGTTCAGCAGGGAGAGAAGGATAGATGGAGCTTTCTATCCTTGCAGCGAAATATTTCCTTTTTAGCAGCCCAATAATGGGAAACATGCAATCAGATCTGCACTGTTTGTTCTTTGGATCAGAAACATAATCATGTGTTAGTCAAAGTCCAAAACTAAATTCAACTGAAAATCTTTGGCAAGAATAAAGAAGTGATGTTCACACATGCTTTCTATCTAATCTGCATCAGTTTGACATATTTTGCAAAGACAAATGTAGTTGTACGTGCAAAGCTGATGTAAACAAAAGACGTGCTGCTCTAATTCCAGGGGGTTAAATAACAGAACATGCCATATTTTGCAGAGTTCTATTTATAAAAATATATTGGTTTTGCAAAGCAATGCTGCTTTTGCTGGATTGGACCAGGAATTGTCTTATCTTAACAGCTACAAATCACATAGTTTGATATACATGCATTCAGGAAAGTAGGATGAGGTTAATAATAATAATAATGCTAAGAATAATAATGACCATATGCTTTTATCGCAGTTCTCAGAATTACCAGTCAGATGGTTACTCTGAAAAAACAAAAAAGATTTACCAGTTAAAAACAGGAGGATGTGCAGTTACTCCATTTGCCAGCAGAGGGCCTCCTGTTACAATTTAAGACTAAAAGATGTTCAGTTCTTTTCCTGTTTTACTCTCCTAAAACCTAACTAGATACATTACTGATTGTTGCGTAACTTGTCTAAATTAACTCTACGCAGATACTCACGTAGCTGACTGAAGTCGTAAACGCATCCGATAATCAAAACGAAACGTTTCCGAAAAAGAAAAAGACGAAAGAAAAAAATACCAACAAATGTGGGTGTTTTGTGTTAGAAACGTCTGCTTAACCAAATTCCTGCTGGAAAATAAATTACTTGGAAAACTGACTGGATTTATCACTGGAGAGCTCAACAGAACATTCTGCGGTCTCCGACTGAATTAGTAAATAGATCTTTATTCACACCAAGCCAAACTGCTCTCTTTCCCCAGGATGCCATAAAGGGCCTGAAGCAGCGTTAACTCCTCGGAGCTGTGAAAGAGCTCCGCTCACCAGGGAGCCAATAGAAAACTAACCATCGTGTGAATGAGCTCCACTTTCTGCTGTTTGCTGCTGCTGCACCGATGGAGTCGAGCTCCAGCAAGAAGAAAATTAATCTGTGCAAATAATAATAAAAAAAGGAATCACTTAATTTTCCATGTGCAAAGTGGAAGAGGGCAGATGGATCTGAGCTGAAGCTGAATGAAAAACTGACACACACACACACACACACACACACACACACACACACACACACACACACACACACACACACACACACACACACAGGGGGACGATGCTACGTGGTCACATTTGCAGTTTTCTCCCATATTAAATCTCCATAATGAGTAAATTAGTGGGTCTCCATCTGCGGTACTGAAAACTTAAGAGTCACACATGCTGGCTATATTTGCAGGCTCCTGCTGAGTGTGTTGGTGGGGAATAAACATACACAGATTATTTCCACACACACACGTTACAGAGGCAATCACACAATGCACAAAACAGTGCGCTGTAGCGTGCATTTTCACTGCTGTCCATGCAGGTTTTGGTGAGAACGTGTTGGCATGGAGGAGGTTTAATGTATAGTTTGGATGCAGAAGAGTTGGGTTTTTTTTCCATGCAGTTCTATTGATCTGAATACCACACACTCCCTCTGTGGTTACATGCCATCCTGTGTCAATGAGTTCACTGAAACATTAATCTGTGATTCAGTAGATTCAGGAAGCATTAACTTTGCAAATAAACATAACTTAAACAGAACCCTCCATGGTTAGTTTAAATTCATGTCAAAACCTTTCAAATAAATCCATCTATTTTTGCAGTGGTGTAACCTAACGCTATCACATGAAGCTCAATTATAACTTTCTACATTTTCTGCCTTTCTTGCACAGAAAATTAAACCAGTGTTGTCAGTCAGTTCCAGCTGTTTTAAGCTTTTTTATTCTTCATTTGGCAAGTAAAATAAACTCAGGGAAGTTTTGTGACGTATAAGAATGCATCTTACCTTAATTGAAGGAAATCTTCTGTTGTTTTTCCCATTTTGAAGAGTGGCTAAAAGAAATGGGTCCTTATGTAAATATGAATCTCTTCTAAGTAGATCACCAGGTTAAATAAACCTGTGCAACATCGACTTTATTTCCCGGGGAAACCAAAATTCCTAGACAATCCACGCATTTCAAAATGTACATTTTAAACGAATCAATAAGTGATTCGTTTAAAATGTACGCTCTAATGCTTACGGTTGTGAAAGGCTTTTTTGGACACGATGCAGAAACATGTACATCAGTTTTAATCATGCATATTTTGTTTCTGTTGGACAGGAAATAAAAACATCCTCTTGCTTCTACACACAATTTGTAGCAACTTTAAAATAAATTAAAAAAATAGAATTGATTTATCAAAAAACATGAGCAATTGAGATACAAGGTTTTTGTGGTTTTTTTTATTTATCTTTCCTGTGTCTGTTCTGTATATTTGTTTCCCAAGTTACCAGAAAATCCCTTGTCAGTGTCACATTTTAATAAACCTGATTCTGATTGTGACACAGATAAATTAAAAAAATAAAAAATCCCAGTTATTTCTTATCATATAAAAGAAATCTACTCAAATTAATCATTTGGTTTTTCCACGAGATAAGGTTATGGATATTAGATAGGAATTAATCTGGAGGCTTTTTCACGTTTTTCGACCAGATGCCAATGAATGTGGAAAGGCGTTGCAACTTTTTCATGTTTTGCACAGTAGAAAACATTTCTGTTGTCTCTGTCTAGAGCATGTCAAAGACCAAAGCGCAAATCTCTCCGCTGACTCACATGGCCTAGATTCAAGTTGCTTTGTTGTGACAGCTTAAATCCAAATTCTTGTTGTTTTTTTTGTTTGTTTTTTTATATACACGAAAAGGGCTCTTTTAAATTGAATAAAAACACACTTTGGTGGTTTTATTCTTCATAAGTAAACAGGCTGCTGAGCACAAACGAACATGCAGGAAACCTAAAACAAAAACCCGTAATTATGATTTCAGTCATTAACACGTCTTGATGGAGCAAAACAATCTGCATCATCATTTTAATTGCAAAACTTCTTCACACCATTTTAATGGTTTTTGCTAAGCAAATCTGAAAACACATATGCAGTCATACAAACAATCGCATAAGCACACACTCGCAGACAAACACAGGCGCACACACACACACATTTACATATCGTCTGCAGCCATCTGCTCTAAATGATAGGTAATTAACTGCGGCCTGTCTTTGTCTCCCTTGCTGCTGGCCTGACGTATAGGAGCTCTTCAGCAGAATATACGTGAATCAAGGACTTTGGAGGAATAAAAGGGCAGGAGGATGAGTGAGGGGGAAGGACGACAGCGAGGAGCAGAACTGCACGATGTGTGTGTGAATGATGCAGCATGAAACCGTCGAGGTTCCTCTCAGAGAACCGTTATGATGATGGAGGAAGGGGGCGGGAGAAGAGGAGGAGATGATAGAAAGAAGAGATGCTGGGTCACAGTCATTTAGTGTGTGTGTGTGTGTGTGTGTATGTGTGTGTGTGTGTGTGTGTGTGTGTGTGTGTGTGTGTGTGTGTGTGTGTGTGTGTGTGTGTGTGTGAGTGTGGAGCTCACCTACAGTTTCTATATCAAGGTCAATCTGTGTTGAACCTAGCCGTGTAGGCTGGAGTAATGTTAGTATAATACTGTCAATCTAGGAAATAAAAACCTCCAGTCAGAGCAACAGTGAAATAGTTCTGACTCAAATATCATCCCGCATTTCCAGTCCCGACAAAAAGCAAACAAAGACGGATTAAAGCAGAAATCTGGCTTTTAAATATCCAACAATAAACTCCTTCCTTTCCCCCCCTCCGCCCCCTTTCCTCCCATGCTCCATGATCCTGGTGAGTCCGTGCCTGTTTCAGCAGCGAGGGGCTATAATTAGCCAGGTAGATCTCGTGCTCTAACAACGAATAAGAGAGAGAAAGCCCTGCTTTTACACCTACTGGCGCTGGAGATGGTTGTAGAGCAGCAGCAGCAGCAGCAGCCGTGGGATAATTAGACTGCGCATACAGGAATGATTCTTGGTAAGAGGTGACAGAAAAGCTCGCAAGAGGACGTTTGTCTCCTCTCTAGAGGTGCCTGGGCTGGAGGTGGGGAAGGAGACAAAGGCAGGGGGCTGAGGAGCAAGAGAAGGCTTAGATGCCAGAGAAACACAGATGGATAAAAATTAGTCAGTGTTATTTTTAGGACAATCTGAAAAGGCGATAAAAGAATATATAAGCCGTAGCCGGATCGAAGGGAGAGCATCTGTGAACAACAGTATTTAAGATTCTTAACTGGACTAGGATCTGAACTCTGATTTGGTCATTTTAGTACATCAATGTGTTTTTTTTCTACACCACTCCATGATGCTGTAGCGCTGGCTGTATGCTTAGGGTTGTTGTCTGGCAGGAAGGTGAATCTCTGGCTCAGTTCCAACATTTTTTCAACCTTTAAAATTTTAATTTTACAATTTTTCGAGATTTTCTTCCCCCCTGCCCAGTTTAAAAGCATCCCACAGCATTATGCTCCCACCACCTCGTTTCACTATAGGGATGATGTGTTCAGAGTGATGTGCTTTCTGACACACACAATGTTCAATATTTATGCCACAAAAACCAAAGACCCTTCTTCCACATGTCTGGTTGCAGCTGGACTTACGGTTTTCATTTTAGGGAATCAAGTAAAGGGGGACAATTACAAAAGCAGGCTACATTTTTTTATTTATTTTTTTGTCTAATAATTTGAAAACCACTTAAGTGTTTTCCTCATACACAACTTCATTTTGTCTGTCAAATAAAACCACGACAATAGACATTAAATATGGTGATTATCTGATAAAGTGCTACGCCACAGTATATATCATCTATCTATCCATCCATCTATCTACTGAAGGTAAGATAGTAAACATCTGCAGTGAGAATGCCCTCCAGCTGCAGTGTCCCTCCCTAGACGCCCGCTGACATGTCTGCAGCGGTCAGCAGGATACAGACACTCTAATGCACCAGTCCAGTGAGCAAACAAACAAACAGTGATAATTGCTGTGATTAGGAGATAAGCGTCGGGCAGAAAACTGCTCTTTATGGCGGCAGCCCCCCGGAGTGACCTTTTTTTGCAGAGGCAGCACAGCCACAGCAGCCATATTGTAGACGTGAGTGACTAGAAGCGTGTGCATCCATAGGACAGGTCAGTGGAATGCGAAGAGCATCTGTATCTGTGGACGACGGCAACCCAAGGCGCATTCGAAACCTATTCTCACAGTAAAGTGGTATGATCAACAGAATGATTAGCAGAAGGTGATACGTGCGTCTGCTGTGGAGGGGGGGGGGGTCACAAAGTTCTGCGTGGGCGTTTTTCACCTCCTCCTGAAACCTTTTCTATAAATCACGTCTGTTCTTTGTGAAGTCGCTTGGCTTGGATTTTTAACACACCTCCTACAATTCTCTGTTTTGTATACTAATTAATTTCGCTGCTGTGAAAACACGCACTTATTTTGTAGCCCATTGTTCAGTAGCTCCACATACATTCTGTGGACACGGCGAGGCATCGATGCGCACAGATCGATGTTAGAAGATTTAGCATTTAATTTGCATAGATTGTCAAGGTTTTTGCGAAAAAATAGGTACAAATGTATTATTCAGTAAGAAATTTACACTATAAAAAAACCTGCTTAACATGCTCTCCCTTTTGTCAATAGAAAACTGTTTTGTTTGTAATGTAAGCGTGTTATTTCTATGCATATTATATCCTGGATCAAAAGCATAGTTTATTTATTTTTTGGTTCTTTATACATTTATACAACTTTGCAGACTCTGAAAATTGTTCACTTCACTCGGTAACAACTTCCACACCGGCAAGTGTTTTTAAATTGGCTAAACCACGCAGCATGCAGTTATGATATATCCACTAATATAAAATAAAAGAAAATTATTTTTTTAACTTTCCAACCCAGATGGTCAAGTAAAACTGCATGTATTTTGGTGCATTTTCTGGTTCAAATCTATCATCGTTCCAAATCTTTATTTAAAATTACTGCAGAGAGAAAGAAAAAAGAGAGTGAAATATGTAAGTGTTTCACAGCAACGTTAGAGCCAGTAAAACTGGCTCAGTCATAGACAGAAAGCTGAAATGTGTTAAAAGGAAAATCAATGCTTGGACTACAGTGTAAGCTCCTCTGGGTGAGGCAGCACAAAAAGCCACAGAAAAAGAGAAAAAGTGCCCAATTATACACACAAGAAGAACACATATACGTATATGACATTATATGCAAATTATGGAGCAGTTTTTTTTCTTCTTCATATTCCTAACATTGGGACACTGCAATTCTGCTGCGTCTTATTGGTTGAATGGTATCTCATGTTTGAGCTCATGTGACCTCCATCTCCACCCCTCAAGGCCCTAAACTCCACACACACGCGCACACACACACACACACACACACACACACACACACACACACACACACACACACACACACACACACACACACACACACTCGCCCTGCTTCACTGCAGCTCCCCAGCTCTCAGGCTATGAAATGTACATCACACCTCCGATCTGAGGGAATCTCACCCAAATCCTTTCCTTGAATTATTGAAGAGGACCCGAGCCAGCTCGACTCTGATTATCCTCCGATCAATATTCCTCGCCTCGCCTCCTATAACATCAAATGCCTCCGACGATCGATCGAGCCAATCGGGCGGGGGGGCTGCTGCAGCTGGAAATGCAGAGTGTATTGTTCTGGGCTGTTTACACCGACACAACTTGGCGGGTATAACAGGCGTGTTTATGCTGGAAAAAAAAAGCCAGTGATTGCTGATTGACCGAGATGCTTCTGTGTGAGTTTTTGTTGTCTGCGCCGCAGATAACACCTGTTTGTGTTATAACGGCTTAATGGAGATACAAAGGGAGGCGGTTTGTTACAGTGGAAGGCAGATTTGCTCAATAATTTACAAAGTGAGAGGATTTATGAAACCGATAAAAGCAAAAGGAGTTAAATGCAAAAGCAGGAAAGAAAAATAGGTGTAGGAATCAGAACACTGTACTGATCCCGGAGCAAATGTGTGTCGTTGCAGCTGCACGGTCTAAATGTGCATCATAGAAACAGAAAAACAGAAATGGAAAGAAAAACAAATCAAAAATATAAATAAATCTAAGTCAGAGTTAAGGGGAAACGACACTGTTAAATAAACACCATTCTTTATATTTCAAGGCAAGGAAAGTTTGTGACTCATAAAAGAGATCAAAGAGCCTAAAAGGGTTATAAGGAAAAAAAGGTGGGAAAAATCACAACGGTGAAATGAGTGCAAGCCAGAGAGAAAGAATCATTACAATGCTAATTTATAACAGATGGAGTGCTGTGAAAAAGTATTTGCAGATCATCTAACAATTTAATTAGTTTAATCTATTGGAAGTCAAATCATTCGTATCAATTAATTTGGAGAGGAAGATATAAAGTCATATGGCTTTGAGAACCACAGTGGAAGCCATTATCCACGGATGCAGAAAACATGGATCAGTGGGGAAGATTCCCAGGAGCCGAGCAAAATTACTCCGAGACGAATCAGCGATTCATTTAGGAGGTCACAGAAAACAACAACAAAAAAAACAGAACAATATCTAAATTACTAGAGGCTTCGCTTTCCTCACTTTTTCTGATTTAATAATAGGAAAACGTAAAAAGACTGAGCATAAACTGTATCCATGGAGCACAGGGTTTTACAGCAGTACAATGTGAAGTCCACCTGTGAATGGGAGTGGCTGGGAAACCATTGCTTCCTGGAGACGTGGACTGTGTTGAAGTTTTAAATTTTACTCAGTTGTTAATGTTTGACGTTTGCTATGTGCCGGTTCTACAGGAAATTGCCTGCGCTTGTAAACAACCATCATCCACTGTGAAGAGACAAGTAGTGATTTGAACGACGCGGCTGAAGAGCTTCATTTGCTTCCTCCGCTGCTATTGCTAAAACTGCAGACAGACTACAATTCTAAATCAGCGCAGAAACTCAACATTATTGTTCACAACTTCTGTTTGCTGATTGGCCTGATGAAAAATCGACTTGAGACAATCCAAGTTAAGGGGAGAAACACCATTCTGTGCTGGAAGAAGAAATGGACATTCCACTCTGCTGTGGATACAACAAGAATGCTAATTTTAGACACAGCAATGAACAGATTAAACAATGTTACATTACCTCACAACTACGTTCAAATGTGGCAGTTATGTTTGTGTTCATATAGGAAGACATTATTCAGTTTATGTCCATGAGTGGAAAAGATTTAATGTGGAGCCTATTGGAGTCGTTTTATTAACTAAACAATCTCCTGCGATTGACTAGGAATTTTTTCTGCCGTATTCTCAAATTGAACAGCGTCTTCCTCAAGTGTTTCTGCCGTTTGTTGTGTGACAGAGACATTTGCAAGTTCAAATGCTCAAGAAACCTCCACGTTGAACACCAACCCGAGTCGATTAATTTCTCAATCCTTTTGAAAGCACGCCGAGTGTAAGGGAGTTGTAACGATTTTTTTCTTTCAATTAAAGGTAAATCTGCACCCCTCAACCTTTTAACAATAAGATGAATGAACACAAACACACGCCTGTAACCCTGCTATTATACGACGAGGCACACAAACACACCATCAGCTGCTCTGAGGCTTGAATAATGATTGCAGACAGACGCTGCACTGTTATTTAGAAAAAGAAAGAAAACAAAAAGGTACCTTTGATATGTTATCGTTGCTTCACTACCGTCAGTGTGCGTGCCTTTTCTCCTTAAGACATTTTACACACAATGACGCACCTTCATAGTTGTCCCTTTTCTGCCGATTTCATAGACCGGACCTTGCTGCGTATTGAAACGCGAGAGTTGTGCGTCGCACCTTTAAGACGAGAGCGTTCGCACACAAATACCGACACTTGAGTCCAGCAGACACAGATCTGCTGCTGCATCTCTCCGCTCTCAGGTGCCGCGCAGCAGGAAGGATGTATCAGCAGGGGCCAGATGATGGCACTCTTCTCTCTGCACCAGCCTGCCCACCCCTCAAATCTCCCCCATCCCCCGCCACCGCCGCCATGCGTGCATGATGCAGCTGGCCTCATTTTAATGATTTAAATCACTTGAGGTCCACTGCCACACGTTTCAGAGGCTTGACTGAATTTATCTTCGTTGATAGAGATCAGCGCCCTCAGCCCCGGACGTTGCCAAACTACAGTGTAGGGAGAGACCTATTCGACTGACATGATTGGATACAGCTCTCCGCTCTGATTTTACTTTTGATCCCGCTGCTCCGGCTCTGGCCCCGGGGACTGATGAGTGGAATGGAGTGGTACCGATAGAGCAAAGATGATGCATAGCACTGCTTTTTTTTTTTATCTCGTTGGTCATCCTTTATACAGATGCAGGTCAAGACTCAGAGCTGTGGTGAAATGTAGACTCATGTTCTGTCATGTAAATATGAGGGAATTTTATGCTGCTGATCCCACACACGGAAAACGGCCCACATCTCTAGTGTTGTTACGATCTGAAGCCCAAACTAATGTCTCAGGTTACAGAATGTAATCACAAATACAAATATAACAGAAGTGGCTTTGAAGCCTCGCGTTTGGATTATTTCTGCATATAATGTGGGCAGAGGCAAACTTGCAGGGTCATAGGAGCTCCTCTCCAGCAGCGAGACGGAGGAGGACAAGGTGGATACAAGTGTTACCTCTGTAGGCTCAGGCTCCTGCAGGATCAAACACCCCCAGTCGTTCAGGGCGTCTGAATACCGCGTTTACTACACGCACCCCACTCCTCGCTGAAAACTCCCCCACATCCCAGCATATGTGTGACCAACCCAATGGATTTTCTCAGAGGGCCTCTCCACGTGATTGGGCATGCTCAGTAAATTCCCTGCTGTTGACCTGCAGCCTGACGTACTATTGATTTGCGGGAGGACAGTGTGTGTTTACGGTGTGTATTTTTTGCACAGCCCCGTGGGTGGGTACGAAGAGGTTAGCGGCATGGAGAAAGAGGGCACTGTGGAGCGGCAAGGTCATCTGAAGGACGTGGGCGAGTGCAGGCGAGTCGGAGAGCCGCAGCTCGCCTGACGGATGGCCGTGCCACCCAGAGAGAGAGACAGAGAGAGAGAGAGAGAGGGAGGGGGGGGATGGGGTGGGAGCAGAAAATAGCTCAGCTCATTAAAAAAAAAATCCAACACATAAATAACACGGACAGGAAGTAACCGTGCAGTTGTCGAGTTCATTATGACGGGTGAACACAAATTTGTGTCGTCTCAGATCGTTTGGGTCCAACAGATGAGGAAGCACTTTCTGATAAGGCCACAGTGAGGTTGTATAAGAAGCTTGTGATGAGACACATGGCAGCATTACATGCTATCATCCAAATCCCCTCACTATTAATTAGATTGGAATATTTTGCGTCCTAATATATTTTTTTTCTTTCATAAACTGAGTCTACTCAGTAGTAGACAGTTCAGGTCAATTCGGTGTTCGACCTCGAGTTTTTACCTACGCAAGATATTTTGTCAAAACATATTTGACTCTTCTGAATGCCGACATGTTTTCTGACAATCACACAGGAATCAGAAGTTCACACTGATGATGGCATTCCAAGTTCCACGTTTCCTTTAAAAACAAAACTGTCCCGTATCTTTGTCTGGATGGCATCACAGCATGTGCTAATTACATGTTTTGACTGCGAACAGACCTTTTTTATAGTGTTGCAGCACCATAAAAACTAATTTCTCCCTGTGATATTAAGCAAACGACAAATTTATTTGCTTGTGTAAGCATCAAGGAAAAATAAATACACCTGTTGCTATTTTAGAGACATTTTATTTAATCTGAACCCAAGCAAAACATTTCATCCAAATCCACTTAAAACATTTCTTATAAATTTTTTTTAGTAGCTGAGTATTTTATGAATTACGGGGCTGAATAGTCGTAAAAAAGCTAAAATAAATACTATACTGTTTTCTGAAGACTTTATAAAATACCTTAAAACAAGAGAGTTCAGTGGTGTTTTGTCACTTTGGTTTTGAGATTTATCTTGAGTAAATTGGTATTCATACGGATCTCTGTATTGGCTTTGTTTGTTTTTTGATTTTGACTAATTTTTGTACATAATGAGAAAAAAATACATGAATAAAGCTGACAGTAACGTTCTACAGGTTAAAAGACTTCTAGAGTCCTTTAATCTCCTGTGGCAATTAGGGGGCGCCTAAACGCTTGCTCCCCACATGACTATGATTTAATGACACTCTTTAAACCATCCGGTGGGCAGAGTGTAGAATGGTGCAGTCAGAGAAAAAAAAACAACAAGGGTTTAAACATAGTGATTTCTCTCTTGTTAATGGAATAATTAAAGACTTGTTAAAATATATATTGTTTTTGCTCTTCTCCCCAGTTTATCACCTCATCGTTAGGTCTCAAAGTACTTAGAAATTGTATTTGTCTGAAATAAATCATTGCACAAAAATAAATCACTGCATTCACTGTTTTGACAGTGCATTAGGTTTATTGTTTGTCTTAACAAATAGAAGCTTTTGCTGCAATCTGGGGAGACATTTTGTCCTGGAGAGTAGCTGCAAATCCCTGACACAGCTTTTTTGAGATCAGTGATCAAGACATCACTTGTAGATGCCAAAAGCTAAGACAGAATTAATTAAATGTTAATTTTAAAATTGCAAAGTGTTTTAGTAAACATTTTTTGTATCAGTAACAATGAAAAATATTGTTACTGTGTAATATAGCCTAAATCTCAAACAGCTAAGTAGAGATTCAAGGTTGTAGAGAAGTAACTTTTTAAAAAAAAAGTTTTGTGTTTTTGGAAAATCTACCAACTTTATTCAAAAATATTCTGGAGGAGCATTTTCATACTTTTCAGATAACCTTAACCTCAAAACTCTTTTGCTAATATATGTGAATAAATCAGCCTGGTGATCCAACATGCTTTTCCAATGTTCCTCAGATATGTGAGGTTTTTTTTATTATTATTTTGCCTTCCTTCTATATTGTTCCCAGCCTTGTTTTTCACATTATCATCTGTCATGGGAAATTTGACCTATGTTGTGTAATTAAGCGATCAATAGCTCTGTAATAGTGAAGGATGTGTCGGGGCCAGAAGGCCAGCCACCATGACAGATTGAGACCTGCCGCCTTCGATGTGTGGATGGAAGTCATGTCCTCTGTGGGCTCAGAGGCAGAAAAATGAGTTGAAACCCAACAGAAAGTCCTGAAAGTGGAGGAAACGCCTGGGAACAACACCGTCCGTCTGCTGAAAGTTATGAAACTCTGGCAATTATAACACTCCGTGTGAGATATATTTTTAATTTAACCACTTCAATGACTTACTGCTTTTTCATTAAAAAGGTTTTTAATCGGAAACTCTGTTCATTTTTTTTTACTTCTTTCAGAGGATATAAGTGAAAGCCTGGTGCCTTCATGGTCAGAGTTATATGAGCAACAAAACATTAAAAAAAAAAGACAAATTTTTAAACTGACCACAAAAAGGCCCTGATTTTTATTTTTTCAATTTAAAACCCTCACGTTTCCAGCTTTAGTTCAGCTAATTCATTCATTCACACGCTAAATATTTACAAACTTTTGATTTAGCAGATTTATCAAATTGTTTGTAACTTATTTGCAGAGAAAGAGAAAAATATTTGGAATTTCTAGGGTTCAGCTGTATTAAATACAAAAATACTTTGAAAAGCCGGCTGACCACGTGGTTCCCAAAATACCTATCTCAGATCACAGCAATTAAAACTGCCAAGGAGTTAAAACAAAACAAATCAAACCTTTAGTTGAGGTTTCTATAGTAACTTGTATAATGATGGTAATTAGACTACTGTGAGAAATCCATTATGTCCACATGAAGTAAATATCTGAAGTGACCTCAACGCTTCCTGGCTCAAATGTGTAGAGACAACCTTGTTCTTGACATTAAAAGATTATGTAAATTATCCAACTTTAGTTCTGGATGCACGTTTCCTGCGTCTCAGCCTAAATTCCTCTGCAGGCTCTGAGATGCTGTTTATATCAGACTGTAAGTAGTCCGGCATAAGAACAGCGATTCACAGCTGAATGAAATTCAATTGGCTTCCAATGCAATAAGAAATAAACTACATACCAGAGAAACATTTGAGGATAAACTATTCACCTTTATTTGCTCAGAACCTTGTTCTTTTAGTCACAATTCAAATGCCAAGAACTTGTATGAGACCTGGAACCCTTAGAGATTTGCTGTTTGGTTCTCTGTTCATATCCCTTTCTGTCCTACCACCACCTGTTACCGAGACACCAAGACTCCTCCAACCTAGAGGGAGCCGACACTCGTTCAGGTCGCTTCACTCTTGGCTGCGAATTGCTCCAGTTCATGCAGTCATCACCTACAGACGAACAGAATCATGTCATCTGCAGAAAACAGAAATGAGACCCGAACGTTTTTAAGCACCGACGCTGCTCTCTGTCCCTAATTTACACCTTCCTTTAAACAGTTTTCCTTTAATATTTTAGGGCGTTAACTGCATTGGTCAGCTATATCGTTTATGTACCTTATAAATAATGTTGCTTTGATTTTGATTTGATGTAAACCATGTTATGCTATTTAAATAAAGTGTGAGTGTGCTGACTTCATGAAAATCCTTGATCAGAATATCCTTAATAAATCATGCACACTGATGGAAAATTAAAAACATTGAAAGTTATTGCATCTAATTGAGCACTTTAACCTCGTTTTACTTGTTACATTTTATATTCTCACTTTGCTTCACTGGGATGTCAACCCAACCTTAATCCAAACACCTTTCACTCTACTGCTTCACCTCAAATCCACGTGAAGCTTTAATGTTAGAGGAGGTTCGCATCTCTTTTAAAGGTTTATGCCACATCTCTAAAAACCAGGCTCTCAGATAAAACGTCAGAGGTCAACAGTAAAGTGTCGAGGCGCTGCGTCGCCTGTCACACTCGGCCAGTAGATGGTGACCCAGAGGGTTAGATACCATCACCGGCAGATCGCCGGGTTCTTAGCTGCACGACACCAGAGGTCTTTGCATGCTGATGTGCAAAATGACTCCACATGAGACACGAACTCCAGCTACTGTGAGACAGGAAAATACGGCCAATGTGCAAAGATTAACTTCTAAACTTCACATGTTGTCCAACTGACTTTCCAAAGTCCGATGTCTGGCGGTGATGTATGGCTGACCAGCCCTCGTTTTCTTATTCTTTACCGTGGATTCTTTACATTCACTGCTTACAATATCGATCCTCCTTCATCATACATCTTCCGCGTATATTGTCCGCACCGTCTTTTAAATTGATCGAGCCGCATGATAAAATAAATGTAAGCGGAGCAACAGTGAGGTCATTGATCTGTGTAGTGATAGATGAAAGGCATTTATCAGCTTGGAGTACCCGTGATAATTAATTGATATTGATTAAAACCGAGCTGTAAAGCGAAATGACAGCCCAACGCTCGCCGTGCTCCTGCCTTTGCCACCTCCTCCCAATTTTTAATTCTTCCCTTTTGGGTTTTCACAAGAAAATCCATAAATGCAGATATTTTGTATAATTGAGGGCGATAATTACAACGCGCTCCCTGTGTATTATTCATATTTAAATGGACAAGTTTGTGCTGAAAATATTTCATGACCCCTCAGCACATCTGATTGCACGTCGAGAGTCGGAACTGGCAGCTGCTGATTTAAATTGCACATGTGAAGAGGCAGGATGAGGACTTGTCTTGTCGCTCCATCGAGAAATTTGCGCAATTTAAATATCAAATCCTTAAAGTTCAATTTTTGATGTTTCCACCGTTCCTGTTAAGAGGGGCATCCACTTGCACTTTATGTTAAAATGGTGATTTCACTGTGGATGATGCTCTCCCCTATTGTCTGCAGTGGCACAGCTCTAACAAGTCCCTCTACTGATGGCAAGGCAGAATTTGCAAAAGCAGTTGTAAGTGTCATTTAAGTTGAGGGAATAATGTAACTCCTGAAGTAATAAGGGCTTCCTTTTAGTGCAGGACATGGGGTGAGCTGAATATTATATCACCACTAAGCTATTTTGTATGCTGCGAGGCAATTTGCTTCATTTGTCAAACATTTGGTCACGCAGCGGTTACTGCTAGTTTTGGTTAAACTAGGAGGAACACATTTCACTTTAACAAAGTTAAACTATTCTCTTTTTTTCCCCTCCCCCATGTCTCCCAGTCCCACAGATGTGTAATTGTCTCAACTCTTCAGGGCTGATTCTAACTTCAAAATGCAGGCCTGATCTTTGTTAATCTCATGGAAATGGTCACACCTCTTAGTTATATTTATTTCTCTAGCAAATATCAAGAACCTTAAACCTTGCTCTTGCTGACCCTTGTTGCGCAGCAATCACACTCTGCAAAGCCCCCTGTAATTACCAGCACCGTTTACTATTCATCAGCAGACAGAATGGAAATGCCTGTGAGCATAATGGATTTCTATGTCGTGCTCTAAGCAATGGCCATAAAAGTGTGGGGAGTGGAAAGTAAAATTTCATGGCGAGAAGGAGAAGAATACATGCTAAAACAACAACAAAATAATGTAGTAATGATTAGGAAAAAATAATATATCAGGTATGTCGTTTTATATCTTTTCATTTGCAGGCCGCAGGCCATATGAGGAGAGGTAGTCTGAGCTGTGGGACTAAACACGTTTATTTCTAGCGTGATGTAGTGTTCCAAACTCAACTTGGTCCTAGTTTTTAAAAACGTCTACTCTCAAGATTAAATAAAACCCTTTTTTTTTTTTTTTGCTTTAGTGTGCACTCAGTTCTTGTTTTGACTATTTCAGTGAGTGACGCTGTATCACCTCCACCATAGTCTGTTTACTTTGGGATGCTGCACAATGCGTTTTGTATTAATCCATAATTTATAATTCAGTGATTATTCACATGCCTGTCTGTATCAGCTTGATCTAATTTATTTTTTTTATTATTTCTATTTAAGTTTAGCCTTTATTAATTAGTAGTTGGACTGGAAGAAGGGGAAGACGTGCAGTAAATGGTGGAAGAATCAAACCTAATATTTAGTCTTGATTTATTATTGGTATTTTCCTACCTATTGAATTACATTTAGATACATCACAGGGCTATTTATATAACTACAGAATATCCTGAATTTGACAGTAGCTTTGATAGTTTAAAACTCCAACTTCAAAAACTTCATGTTGCTTTATGTGTCATCACATTTACACCTCTTGGTTATTTAGACAGAAAGATATTTTCTCTGGAAATAGAAGAAGGAGGCGGCGTGTTAATGCTGATCTTCCTGTGTAGAAAAATGTTGTGAAAACAGAATAATTAAGTATAAATATAAAATTACATTCTCTTTTGTCTGTAAGCTGGAATTTAATTTTTGACAGTTTCATTTTTGTTTCAGACGGTACTCAATCTGAACTTTTTTACTGTAATTTCAGACTGTATGATAGCATAAAACAGAAATAGAACTTGTCCTTTCTTTAACGAGTTTATCTTGCTATCTTTATCTTTATCCAAAACCCCCAAATTCTCCTGTTTCTGTTTTAGTTTAAAGGTGGTTGCTGTGCGCTTTCTTTGGGTGGATTGAAACTTTGTACCTTCAAACCTTCACTCCCTCAGAATAAGACTTAAAGTTAAATGTAAACATCCAACCAATATTTATTCTGGGAACACACTATGCAATATTTGTCTGGTTTCACTACAATTTTCCTGCCAGGAAAAGTCAGTGGCAGTTTTTACTAAGTTAGGGGAGGATTTTAGTGAGGTGGGGTGAAGAATCAATTCAATCAATGATTAAAAATAGAGTTTTAATTGTGCTTAGCTGAAAAGCAAAACGTTCTGTTATGTTTCACATGAATCAGTCCTGGTTTGACTGGTTTGGCTTCTGGCTACGACATTTTTTTAGAATGTTGTTTTCCGAAGAAGCAGTCAACTTTAGTCTTGGTTGCTTTCTGACCAGCCATTAACTCCAACCTCTGGCGCCAACTAGCTGAGGTTTATAGCTTTTTATAACTTCTATTAGTGAAGGAACTAACAGGACAACACACAGTAATCAGGAGTGTAAAATTCAAGATAGAAGAATTATTGGTCAAGCTAATGCTACCTCCTAAACAGGTAGCATTAGCTCCCTGTTTAGGAGCTAATGCTAAAAATTAAATAGGCAGAAATATTCCAATAACTCTGGTCATACATACCCTCACATACTTCACGGTTATTCAAAGTGACTCAGATATAACAATACATAATTCAAAAAGATTTACCTTTAGGTTGTCAAGAGAAATATCCATGCATAGATGTTTTTACCATCTTTTTAATTCCAATACATTATATGTCTATTTTTTAAAAAAATCACTTTTGAACTAGAACTGTCAAGATGCCATTACATATTGCAATTTGGAAATATAAGGCATAATACGTGGCGCATAGGCACTAAACTGTGATGACGGGATAGAGGCAGTAGAGCAGAGCGACGCCATACCTTCACATAGGTTTCTGTGCTAAAAGTTTGTCCTCTTTTCTTCCCCACATTCGGAGTATCTTCCCTGCATCTGCTATTCTACGCACCAAACCAACTTCCCCTTTTATTTCCTAACCTCACGGCTTCTTATCACGCTGGATGTCTGCGCCGCGCCGACGTGCCGCTCCTTCTTTGACTCACCGGCAGCGACAACCGCAGCCGATAAACACCCCCGTTTGCTTCGTCGCTCCTTTTCATCCTTCCCCGTTTTTTCCAGCTTTGATTCGAGCTCCTGCGGTGACCAAATGCATACGGAAAACGCAACAGCACAGCGTGGCGGGCCGCGCTGCTAAATATACACCGCTTCGCTCATCTCGTGTTATATTTTTAATGGCTTCCATGCACTTGTGCCTCAGAGTCTCCCCAGGCCAGGTTCTTCCTCTTGCACCTTCTTGCCTCTGCGGCTCTTATCCCTGTCGCCTCGGGGCTTTCACAGGCCTGCCGAAAGAAATCAACCCCGCATCGCTGGAGACGAGCAGACACGGCCCTCCTCGCCCCCCACCGTCAGCGCTGAAATAAACTGCGCACCTTTCCTTCTGCATTGTTCGCCCGTGAGTCTTGCTTTTAGGCGAGCTTCTCTTTAGCTCTCGCGGTAACTTCATGGGTTATTCAAAATGAGCGTAGCTCAGACTCTGAGTGCCGAAATGACTGAAATTTTGCTAAAATTGCCACGTTCACCACCCGGGAGGAAAAGCAGAGCGCATTCACAGGCACAAACAGAAATGGAATTTGGTGCAGCGCGTTTCGTCTGCTGCGACCCATGCAGGGCTCCATTACGTAAAGCTCTATAGAGCTGTTCCAAAATGGCTGCCTCTTGTGTTTCTTCCTGGTGGCAAAGGGCTGGTACATACACTGGGGAAATATGGATTGAGAGAGTGTGTTGGGTGCAATCAGGGTGTGTCTCATGTCTCTGCTGCTTGTTTCAGGAAATGCTACAATTCTTGGAACTGAAGAGGAGCAAAGAAGAGGATACAAGAAGGAGACGGAAGATGAGGAGATGGGCGAGAGTGAGGATCATTGCGTGAAAATGAGAGGGATCCTGGATGTGCTGCTGCATTTCAGCAATACAGCTGGGAAGGTGGCTGCAGGATGTGCATTGCTTTTCATTATGCTTTCTCGATCTGCCATTGATTTTACTCCAGCCTGGAGTCTCTGTATTATTCGAATGTTAAGATGTCAGCGCTGGTAACCACCAGCTCCATTAAAGGCAGGCAGGCAGGCAGGGCGGCTGCAGCCGGAGGAGCCCAGGCAGGAGGATGAATTATTAAGGAGAGAATGAGGTGGTGGGACATTTCCACCGTCGCCCTAGTGAATGTCATCCCGCTCAGTCGGGAGATGCGCAGGCACAGGCTGGCTTGACAAAAATCGACAGTGACTTTCACCTCCCCCACCCGGAACCGGTTTGATCCTGATTGCAGACACTGCAGCTGGCAATTTCCAGAATAATCTGCGGCTCCAGCCCTGAGCGCCCGCCCGCCCGCGTGCCCTGCCCCCAACGGATCCACCGGCTCTCTTCGCCCCCAGCAGCCTCGTGCCCCGGCGTCCTCCACGGCCCTCCGGCGGCGTCGATAATATGGACGGGAGGAGAAACCCGCGATTTGCTGAATCAGAGGATCTCACCTCCCCTGCGCAGGTGAACATGTAGATGAGGCTGGACCTGGGGAGGATACCGGCAAGCTAATGGCTGCTTAAAAAGTCAATAAAGATACAACATTTTTCAGATGACTTATGTTGTTTTTCAAATCCAGATAATTAATACGCTAGGGTGAGACATACACAAAATATATATTAGTAAGTTGGAATACATGACTCCATTAAACACACTGTATGAATGCTAATGGATGAACAGTTTTTCATTGCGGCAGCATGATGAGCTCATACTGAAATATGTTGGATTTTAATTTGAGTGCATTTATTCAATCAAGAATTTGCTGATATATAGAGATGAATCAAACCAGATGAAGACTGGATATGTTTGACCCAGTGATTCAATGGGTTGTTTTTCGTTCCTTTAGCCTTCAGAGGTCAACCCGGCCCACAGCATCACAGATCCTCCTGCACACTAACAGTGGTGCTTTTTGACACTATCTAGCAGTTGCTTACTAATGTGTTTGTTGTCTAAAAGTTAAGTCGTTGTATCATCTGATCAGACCAAATAACTGCAGCTTAAGTTCCCTATAAGTTTAAACTCAACACATCTATTTTTTTTCCCATATCGGGACAGAAAATGCCTTGCATGTCTACATCCAAGAAGGTGGTATGCAGCATCAAACGTTACAGGGATGCAGCGACCCAAAGATGCCACCGTTTACAGCTCGATTATAAACTCGCCTAGAACGTTTCCGCGTACAGACATCATGTTCTTCCTCCGTGTATGCGAGTTTTCTCTATGTACTTCGATTTCCTTCCCGAGTTCAAATACCTGCATGTCAGGTTACGTGCGAGTCTGAGTCCATAGCTGATTTGTGTGTGTTGGCATTGACCTTATGATGGATTGACCTTTGCAGGAAGTAACGGCTACAGAAAATGGCTTTTATGAAGTCTGCAGTCTAACACAGTTACACAACCACAAGTAAAGAGAGTAGCATTTTCATAGTGCTCCGTGTTTGTGGTGTTATAATTTGTGAGTCACACATTAAGACTCAAGCCAGAATTATTGGACTGGCTTAGAGCCTCAATGTTTTGAAACATTTCTGACAAGTTTAAATTCCTCAAAGTGATGCAGTGGAAAACACAAATTAGCAATGAGAAGCATTATTTTTTTTTTTCTTCACCTATTTCAAAATATTAAACGTGTATTTATAATAAAGATTTAGGTGTGATAATCTGGTTATCAGATTATAGTTCAAACCATAGGAAGTTGCTGTAAAATATTCATCCATCCATCCATTTTCTTTGCACCCTTGTCCCTTGGGGGGGTCGGGAGGGTTGCTGGTGCCTATCTCCAGCTGACGTTCCGGGCGAGAGGCGGGGTTCGCCCTGGACAGGTCGCCAGTCTGTCGCAGGGCAACACAGAGACATACAGGACAAACAACCATGCACACCTAGGGACCATTTGGAGAGACCAATTAACCTAACAGTCATGTTTTTGGACTGTGGGGGGAGGCCGGGGTACCCGGAGGGAGCCCACGCATGCACAGGGAGAACATGCAAACTCCATGAAGAAAGGCCGGGAATCGAACCCAGAACCTTCTTGTTGCAAGGCAACAGCTTTACCAACTGCGCCACTGTGCAGCCCGTTGTAAAATATTGTTTTTGTCAAATAAGACACAAAAATCAGAAGTACAGCAGTCCTCCAATTCCTGACAGCTGGTCTATCATTTTTAAAAAAGCTATGATTGTTTTCAGAGTTCATGTTGTATGAATACTTCATAGTGTCAGAGAGCATTTATGACTCATTAGTGGCACATATCTCGTGTCACCAGAAGCAGGAATCTACAGAGCTTTATGCTGCTCTCTGCTGATGACTGTGTTTTGAACTCTATGAAGGGACGTAAATTACAATTACTCTGGACTTGTGAATATCTTGCCCTTTACTCCTGAATCTCCTCCTGGTGAAATTATATCCAGATTGGATCATTCTCAACATTGTGTTGACATCATTTGTGTCAGTGAGGGCACTTTATCCTCTATGGGGCATTGCAAAAGTGTCCATACCACAGTAACCTTTTCATATTTTGACACACAGAGGAGAGCACAGTTTTGAGATTGAAGAAATCTATAACTTTTTGGTCTACCCTTCCATGAGATCCAGCATTTGTAGAAAGCACAACAATTAAGAAATTCCCCCAAGCTAACCTGTGGCTTTCTGCAGCGCTTCCAGATTGATTGGGATCTTCTTGGATCATGAAAGTTTTCCTAACCTCCAAAACTACAACCCTGACCTTTCGGCTACGTGCCTTTATACACTAGTGCTCTCTAAAAAAATCTGCACCTCTGGATTTATACTGAGTTTGAGTTACACAAAGGAGAATGCTAATTGATTTATGATAGAAAAATGATTACCCACGATTTTTATTCGTGGATATCAGAGTAAAAGGGGGTTAACAACAATGCAGGCTATTCTTTTCATAGTATTGAAGGAGAAAAAAAATCTTATTTCCTTTTCCCTACACTCTATAAATGAATAACTTTTGCTGGTCTACACCATGAAGTCCCAAAAACATGCATTGAAGTTTGTCATTGTCATGTGACAAAAGGTGAAACGGTTCAATCGGCTCTTTTGCAAATTGTATAATTTTGCTCTAGGCTTCCAAGTGGGTAGGACACTGACCCCTCGCAGCCATAGCCCATACCAGCTCAAGGTCTGCCTTCCCAGCTCTTAGACTTCATGCTGGAAGTTGTGTTAGTCTGTATAGGAGCTGTCAAACATATATACGTCCTGAGAGCAAACACAGCTCCCCGCACACATGCTGAGTGTCAGGACTTCAGGAAGCTTGCCGAGTTGTGCTGTCATGGAGGAGGTTTCTCTTCGGCATGACGGGAGTAAAGCAGTTGCTCCATGGTACCTGTTCTGACTCCTCCTGAGAGGTTTAATGTCATCTCTCCAGCACCTCTCAGTTTGTCACCCGTGCATCGCATCAAGTCAGCTGCGTGCTGCGTCAAGTCAAACATTTAATCCCCCTGATTTCACATTGTGGTTCGGTTTTTGTTTGTCCAATTTAGGTGATGCGTGCCCATGAATATTTAAACATTCAAACTAATCCAATTAGTATCATTAAATCTCTGCAGTCCCAGTGTACAGTAGAGTAACCGTAAGAAGCGCTTGACAATCTCTGTCACAATGAATATATCATACAGTAAGTTGCTAAAGTAAATAAAGGGAGGGGTGTCAGTTGTATATGAAGAATTATGTTCTTTTTTGCAACAGCAAGTGGATCAATCATGAACCTGAGTGCGGCTCCAGCAGCCTCCTAAGACGAGCTTTGTCACTCAGTGCCTGTAACCTAGGAAGCTGAGCTGTCCTCCCACTCACAGACCGCCTGGAAGAAAAATAATTGTCCCTTCAAATGGTTTTTCCTCTCTCACTTACGTTATTATTACAGCTCTTCATCACTAAAGCTCACAGTCTAATACTTAGTACATAGAAATAACTCGTATCCAACAACATTTTGTGTCTAGTTTTGCAATAATTATCAAGGAATTGAATGCAGAGGATAAATATATTCTCACTAACAGCATTGCAGAAGAATAACCTCAAATATATATGTTTACCGTTGTCAATTTTGGCAGACATGTAATTGGGATTGTTGTTGCTCTTTTCATCGTTAAATGATAAATCAAACAGAACATTAAAAAATTAAGTTCAAATCTTTGTTTTCTAACTTTATTCTTCTTTACATTTTCTCTGACCATCTTGTTTTGTAAAGCATTTTGGAAACATTTTGTCCCACTTCTCAGTTGCAAACATAAAATGCCATTAAAATATATCGAAAGTCTAAAAGTGACAAAATATGCAGACATTTAGAGTTATGAATGATTTTGCAAGGCACAGCCACCTGCTAATCTTGCCCATAAGAGCAATAATAATTAGGGTAACACATTTAATATAAACAGAGCTGCAACAAGCCTGGCTGCATGGAGATCATGCATAGTGAGAAGAATAGAGAAGATAGCAAAATAATCTCCAAAGTTGCAGTGACTCGACTCCATTCATTCCAACCATTTATTTTAAAGTGTTAAATTTTTTACCAAGTATAGTTTCCAATAATAACATTTAATGCATGTTCTGTTTCAAATATCTTAATTAAATGCAAAAGCAACAATTTGTATAACTAATAAAATGAGCAAACACAGAAAAACAGCAGAATCGCACTGAAAACACCACGCATTTTTCAAACAAAAACTATCTCGATTCGAGCAGAACCTCAGCATCATTTACTTAATTGCATAAGCTTGGATTAAACAGACTAAGATGATTTTACATTAAATATTTACACGGATTTACTCAAGGTTTTGGAAGCAGGAGAACGATTCGGCTTGCATCCTTCCCTTATTTATTCATGCTCTTGTTAATGGCTGCATGGTTTTAATAATGGAGTGAAACTATGGAACAATGCTTGCACTTCTTGTCCAGAAGTCGAACAATAACCTCCCAGGCACCTCTGACTCGGTGACGGAGCGTTTCAATGCTGAGCCGTCTACGGACGAGTCACTATTTTCCTCCAGAAACGGAGAGTAATTTTCTCTCGATTCCACATGCTAGGACTCGGCACAGATGAGCGTGATAAGATGGAAATTGGTTTAGGGCTAATATAAAGGGAGGGTTGCCTTACTTGGAGTAACATGCGCAGCAATTAACCAGGGGAGAGATGAGTGTGCTTTGTCTCTTTGGATGTGAGCTGGAGCGACTCAACCAGCTGCAACAATATCATGATAATATGAGAAGTACAGCAAGACCAGGAGAGCCAGACTGCAAGACAGCAGAACATTTTAAGTACAGTAAATCTCCCACTGACGTTACTCGCATAGAAGGTTTTTAATGTGACATGTGCTTCAGTTTATGAATTATTGTGCGATGTGCTTCCACCTCAATATACTACGAGAAGATTATGGAAAAGTTGATTAATTTCAGTAATTCAGTTTAAAAACTGAAATTCACATAGATCCATTACACACAGAGCGATCTTTCATTTCTGTTGTAAGACTTCTAAGTAAATCAGAAAATTTAAATATTACATAGAACCAATGAAAAGTGCTGATGTATATTGTAATATTAATTTATTATTGATGTAAATGTGCTAAAAAAGGGGGAAATTCCAAGCTGCTTTAGATTTTTTATTTTTTTTATTAAGTCCATAGTCAGAGCATTTATCTACCAGAAAACTTTTGGGCATTTGACGTTTCCCTCTGATGGCAGGCTTTTTGCAGAGCAGGACTTTGGCACCAGCCCACACTGCAAAAAGTCCCACCATCCACTTTATAACGACTGTGGTATCACTGTGTGTGACTGGCCAGAAAGCAGTCGTGGCCTAATCTCCACAAACAGTTGCCAGATGACAATAAACCTTATTGTCACCTGAAGACATCTTTATGTCTCTAGACATAAAGATGAGATCCCAAATCCAACAATGTAGATCAGTAATTCATACTGATCAAGCCCTGACAGAATGCAGTACAACACATGGATATACCTTTCAGTCGCATATTTTTGTTTTAGAAATCGTCCACCCTCCCCATCTCCATCCATAAGTTTTGTCTGACTAATCAAGCATGTTGGCAAAAAGTCTAAAGCCTTAATGGAACTTGGAGGAATCACTTGTATGACTAAGAAGTGTTCACATTAAGGCAATGCTCACATGCCTGGGAGTATTTTGTGTCTGTCTGTTCATTTTGTAGCTTTTGTTCTGCGGGGTAATTGGCAGCGGTCCTGGCAGGGCAACCCTTCAACTGTGGCTGAAGGAGGCTCCCCGATGACGCTTTAACGGCACGACTGGGTGGGAGTCGGTCAGAAATCCTGGTGAGGTTTCAGTTTCTCAAAGCACACAATAAAACATAACGTGTCTGGGAGGGAAGCGAAACAATTTACAGTGATTAAGAACATTTATTTAATTTCCTCCTCTGGTACTCTTCATCAAACAAGTGGCGCTGCCTCTAACTTATGTAACATCTCTGGTGGATCGACTGCACTGAGGCCATATAAACTGGAGCGATTCAAGGCAGCCATGTCTGAAACACGGCGTCTCTTTAACACTGGGGGCTGAGCGCCGCGGCGCAGCGGGGCCACCATGACGGTCAATAAAACACCAACCCATTCCTGGAAGGCAAGTGAAGGTCAGCTGAAACTCACAGGCGCAACCTATGACACAGGCATGAATCCAGAATCGAATAATGGAAATAATAATAATAATACACAAATTAGTTGCTCATTTAACACTGAGCACTAATGTTTTCCCTTGATGTAATATTTAAATGTTCTTCAAGTGTGACCAAAATAAATCTGCTTCTGCTTTTAAATGCTGTGAGGTCATCAAATGCTGCATAAATAGCAACCTAAACTCATTTGTTTGCACGGGATTTTATTTTTGCGTCGGCCATTTGGATTCCGTCTTACATTAACGCAGTGGCAACTCAAGCAAAAAAAAGTTCAAACGAGGAGGGATTAACATCAAATATAAGGCGAAACTGTGTCCCTCATGTGGCAGTGTGTGTACACAAGCTTTGTAATTTAGTTCTTGTAAATTTACAATTTGGTTAGTCCAACCGCTGTCAGGGTCTACTGGAATGCTGCCAGCCAACTGCTTTGTGTGTGTGTGTGTGCAAACTCATTGCCTCTACTTCCACTGCTCTGAGCCCACTCTTCCTAATCCTCCCCCTTGCTTGTCACAATGACACACCACAACCTTCAAGCCCAAGGTTTCAGCTCACTAGTCTCACTCTGCTCGCAACATGACAGCGTCATATCAGTCCTTTCTGCAACTCAGCGGCCTTCCCTGCTTCCAGTGTGACAGCAAGGTGCATGCCCCCCCCCCTCCAAATAAAAAAAAAACATTGTGTCTGCAGCTTCCATAGTGATGTGACTGCGGCTCTGTCTTGTGTGTGTGTGTGTGTGTGTGTGTGTGTGTGTGTGTGTGTGTGTGTGTGTGTGTGTGTGTGTGTGTGTGTGTGTGTGCACGGAGCTGTGGTGGCGAACTAACCGAGATGGATGGGGAGCGGCGCGCAGTGCTTGGCTTAGGTAATCAGCTGGAATGCTGGCACATGCAGCACAACACCTGCTGCTGAGAGGAGTAGCCAGAGCTAATTGCAGGAGAGTGATGGGGGTCTATAGCCACTGCAAACTCCGCAGACAGCTCAGCCTAATGCAATTAGCCGCCATGTTCTCCTGCAGCAATATTGCATTATGGCTTTTTTTTTTTTTTTTTACATTTAATTTAGCTGGCACAAAATGAAATGGTATCAGAGAAAAGAGATAATGAGAGCAAACTGATATTGAAATCTGCCCGGCGTAGGGAGGCTAATAATGAGACAATGAAACACAGTAGCTGACAACATGGTGGGTTGTAGTAAAACATCTTAATAGTGTCATTAGGAAGATGCTTCTTTGCGTTTCTGCTCCGAGCCGAGAAGGCTGCGGTGGATCCCCGACTTGTGGTTCTATTCTAAATTGTGTTAGAAAATGACCGGAAACCGAATTTCTTTTCTGTTTTTTACGAGCATTTTGTTGTTGTTGTTGTTGTCTACCATGCAATAATAAAACACCACTATATTTCTTGTCTAGAAGGGAAACACAGACATCCCTCTCTCCAACAAGACTCCCAGGTTATTCTGGCAGATTTCAAAGTGTTCCCGTGCAGAACAGATCTATTGTCCTTTCAGCAAATTACACTGAAAACCTCCAAAGGGAGGCATATGGAGAACATCTTGATCAGACACCTCAACTAACTCAACAGCCTCCTTTTGATGCAAAGGAACGGTGGTCCTATTTTGCCTTTCCCTCCAAAGAGGCTGATTCCCGGGGGGGGGGGGGGGGGGGGGGGGGGGGGGGGGGGGGGGGGGGGGGGGGGGGGGGGGGCGCGCGGGGGGGGGGGGCGGGGGGGGGGGCGGGGCGGGGGGGGGGGG
>CAEGAF010119628.1:0-12690 GCA_903067075.1 Micropoecilia bifurca
TTTTATAAGGTTTGATTTTGTTCCATATCGTGTTTGGTAGAGTCTCAGTTTTCACTGATCGCTGCCGTTAATCAATGCTCTTAAAAATGAACTTTCTATTTTTTAAAGTTGTCTAAAAAAGATTCAGAATTTAAATGCAGCAAAATTTTATGCTTTAATGAAAGATTTTTAGTTTGTAGCCCATTAACATGTCTTTTGTTTTTTAATCCTTTTATTTCATCATTTAATTGCATTTCATTTCATTCTTCTGTTAATTTAGTATTTTCAATAATTTCAGTTTTTTCTTCTTGAAACATTGCAAACAATGTGATTTGTAAACTTTAGGAGTTATGATCTGTATTTGTTTGTTTTTGATGAGTTGTGAGTTTCTGTCATTGTTATTCTTATATACTAATAAATAAAATAATAAAAAATAATAAAACTGATCGGTTGCTGCTGCTTAAAGGCACATTAAACTGCAGCTTCTGCCTCATTATGGTGAATATTTAGTTTGGAGCAAAACATGCAGCTTACAAACTAAATATTTAGCTTAATATAAATCAGTCATCATTATCACTCAGTCATTATCACTCAGTCATTATTAATATCACTGCATCAGACGGTGTGATCAATACAAACAAACCTTCAACAGACACTTTGCACATTTTCAACCTTCACATCTTAAATTTACATTATTTATAGTAAAAATACATTTTTAAGTGTAAACGGGAAATTAATGTAGACAGAAACAGATGGAAACAATAAAAATATCACCTCAAGTTTGATCAGCATGTTGGTTTATTCATTTATTCCTTCATCTGAGCTCAGCTGGCGTTTCAATCAGCATCTTAAAGGGCCAGAGACAGAATCAATCCCTGTGTCTTTTCTATAGAAAACATGTCATAGATCAGCTCTACATGAATTAATGGAGAAAAAGAGGAAGAGCAGAGAAATGGAGGAAATGAAATCAGTTTCTGGTTTCAACTCTGATTTCAAACTTCACAACTAGAGGGCAGTAAAGACCCGATGGGTGGAAAATATGTTGATTCTTTTCTATATACATCCTGATTTTTATGGGGAAAAATCACGATTTTAAATAATAAAAGGCAGTCAGACGACCTCTTAACCTGATGGTTAAAGAGTTTAAATGCTTTGGTGTCTTGCTCACTTTTAGTTTTAACCTTTATTATTTGATCAGGATTTTAAACGAGACGTTTTTCATGAACTGAGATCCAGGTGGAGCTGGAAGGTTTCCTGAAACCACAGAGGAAAAAAACTTCTGTTAAATCAGGTTCAGACAAGAACTGACAGATTAATGATGGTGAAGGTGATTTTACGTTACAATACAAGGAAACGGTTCATCTAAAACTGTTCAGCCCCTGGATGTTTGACTCTTATAAATCTGTCCTGCCTTCGGATGAAACACGTTTTAACTTATTTCTGTATTTTCTATTTAAGTCCATGATGGTTTTTCCATCAGTTCCGGTCCTGATCTGGTTCCAGTTCCTCCACCTGGAACCGAGTCAGAACCGCATCTTTACCAACTCCTCATGTTTTATTGTGTTGAACAGTTTAATGTTAGCATCAGTTCAGTAACAGTCAGATCCTGAAGGCGTTTCGGTCGGCTGGAAAACCCGACCTGGACCTTGAGGGAACCGGGGGAACCTGAGCTGTGAGCGGATCTCTGAGACTCAGCTGCTGTTTTCTGGTCATCATTAATGAGCCTTTCATCAGTCGTTTCTTGTCATTTTTAACTTGATTGCGCCTCCCAATCAAAGCGTCTCGTTCCTGTGATCCAGTTGGTTTGGCTGCAGCTGGAGTTCAGAGGAAAGACTCAACAGAACAAACACAACATGAGACAAACCTTCACGTTTAAGGTCTGATCCCCAGCTGTGGTCAGGCCACCTTAACCCGACTCCAGTCCGTCTGTCTAGTCAAAGTCCGGTTCGGTTGGTGAAGTGTGAACGCTAATCAACCTCTGACCTCAACTGGTCCGAGTTCGTTTGAAGTGAACTCTGGTTCAGTCTGAATGTGAACGCCAAGCGGACCAGAGACGCTCCAAAAGCAGGAAGTGAACTACAGCGCAGGGCATTCTGGGTAAATCCACCCAAAGCTAACATGCTAGCCTAGCATTAGCAGCAGAAATGGCTCCTGGTCTTCAGCCTAAAGAGAGAAAATCCTCCAACGGCTAAAATCTTCCATCTTGTTTCCATGGTGAAGCAGGAAGTGGCTCTCAGTGTCTCCAGAGGTTTTAGTGTCGTTTCCTTCAGTGGTTGTTGCTGCAGCGCCGCCACAGGCCAGGAGGGGAACAGGCTGGTTGTTGGTGCAGCACCCCTACAGGCCAGGAGGGGAACAGGCTGGTTGTTGGTGCAGCGCTGCCACAGGCCAGGAGGGGAACAGGCTGGTTGTTGGTGCAGCGCCCCTACAGGCCAGGAGGGGAACAGGCTGGTTGTTNTGCAGCGCCGCCACAGGCCAGGAGGGGAACAGGCTGGTTGTTGGTGCAGCGCCGCCACAGGCCAGGAGGGGAACAGGCTGGTCTGACTCAGAGCAGCTGGAGATGTTAAATGTCTTGTTACCAATAGAGCTGAGTCTTCCGGACCATCAGGGGTAAATCAGACATGTTGGCTCCGTTCACACATAAAAACCTGGTGGGATTCAAACCGATGGACCTTCTGGGTCACATGCAACAGATTCTCTACATCCGGACTCGATAAAGGGTTGAAGCTGCAGCACTAAAACTAAACCTGATGAAGATATTAAAGGACGAATGATCAGCTGGAGACCCATCACCAGACCCTCAGGGGCCGCAGCCTGACGGACGTCCGCAGCTGGACGTCCGTCAGGGAGTCTGATCAAAGGTCTAAAGGGACGGACACTGGACATGTGTGACGTTGTGGTCCATCAGAAAGCAGAGGGTGGCCCCGTGGCCCGATGCGTCTCGTTGGACGTCGCTCCATCGCTGTTGGACGCGGACGGGACGTCCTCCTGCGAGACTTGGCTCACCTCCTCGTGTCGCTCCTGCTTCCACACGCCCTCGTACTCCTGCTTCAGCTCCTGGTAGGAGCGAGAGAAGGTGTGGAAGATGGAGGTGGCGGGAAACGCCATGATGAGGATCCCGCTCAGGATGCTGACCAGCGCCACCATCTGGCCCGGGACGCTGCGCGGCACCATGTCGCCGTAGCCCACCGTCGTCATGGAGATGATGGCCCACCAGTAGGAGGCCGGGATGCTGCTGAAGCGGTGCTGCGGCTGCGCGGCGGCGAGCGGCGCCAGCTCGCTCTCCGCCAGGTGGACGAGCGGCGAGAAGAGGGCGACGGCCACGCAGACAAAGAGCAGCAGGAGGCCGAACTCCCGCACGCTGCGCTGCATGGTGACGCCCAGCGTCTGCAGCCCCAGCGAGTGGCGCGCCAGGCGCATCACGTACAGGATGCGCAGCGCCCGCAGCAGCCGCAGGATCAGGCTCAGCTTGTCCAGGTAGCCGCGTCCCGCGCCCAGCGCCGCCGCGTCCCGCGCCGCCTCCCCGACGTCGAACACCAGCGACACGTAGTACGGCAGGATGGCGACGGCGTCGATGACGTTGAGCGGGCCGCGGGCGAAGGCCAGTTTGGACGGAGCGTTGACGAAACGCAGCAGGAACTCCAGGGTGAACCAGGCCACGCACACCGACTCCACCACGAACATGTTGCGACACTTCAGGGAGCATTCGCCCTGCGGACAGGACACAGGGAGGTGACAGGAACTACGGCAGGAACTACGTCAGGAACTACGGCAGGAACTACGGCAGAAACTACGACAGAAACTACGGCAGGAACTACGGCAGGAACTACGGCAGGAACTACGGCAGAAACTACGGCAGAAACTACGGCAGAAACTACGGCAGAAACTACGACAGAAACTACGACAGAAACTACGGCAGAAACTACGGCAGAAACTACGGCAGAAACTATGACAGGAACTACGGCTGAAACTACGACAGGAACTACGGCTGAAACTACGAAAGAAACTATGACAGAAACTACGAAAGAAACTATGACAGAAACTACGACAGAAACTACGGCAGGAACTACGGCAGAAACTACGGCAGAAACTACGACAGAAACTACGACAGGAACTACGGCTGAAACTACGACAGGAACTACGGCTGAAACTACGGCAGGAACTACGACAGGAACTACGGCAGAAACTACGGCAGAAACTACGACAGAAACTACGACAGGAACTACGGCTGAAACTACGACAGGAACTACGGCTGAAACTACGGCAGGAACTACGACAGGAACTACGGCAGAAACTACGGCAGAAACTACGACAGAAACTACGACAGGAACTACGGCTGAAACTACGACAGGAACTACGGCAGAAACTACGACAGGAACTACGGCAGAAACTACGACAGGAACTACGGCAGAAACTACGACAGAAACTACAGCATCCAGGAGGCGACGCCATGATGAGCGTTTGGAAACCTTCAGTTAGAGAAGCTGTTACTGGACTATTTAGCACAAACTAAATACTTAATTATCCAACCAGTTATTTAGTTCAGCGTAAAATATGTAGCTTGAGGTTAAATAGCTTTAAATCAGAGGTTCTTAGCCTTTTTCGAGGCACCGAACCCCCAGTTTCATATGCGTCTTCATAGAAAATTAATCCAGATTCATCGTTTAGACATGATGGACGCAGCTTCCTGTTTCCTGCTGCTAACCTGGATTTTTAGTCCTTAGAGGAAGATTGAAATCCACAGATTAATTATTTAGTACATTGTTTTATCACTTCTTTAAAATTGAAAATAATATTTATAATTCAGCAGATTGTAACAATAAATCAAGAAAATATTAAATATTCTGAATTTTTAAGCTGCAACACGTTTTTTTCAGCATGAAAACCTGCAGAGCATCGATTTCCTTCCTGCTGGAATGAAAAAATCTGTTTCTCTCCTTGTGAGATTCAACAGCAGGACGGCGAAGAAACACCAAGATGATTAACGAGCCTCTAGACAGACGCAGCTATAGGAAACAATGAGGTCGATACTTTTAATCTGGACGCTGAACAGGAAGCTCTGCTCCGGCAGGCAGGAAGTCATCAGAGATGTTCCTCCAAACAGCCTCAGACTCAGGGTTCAAACCAGCAGCAGCCGGACAGGGAGAACCTGAACAACTTGGACTAGGACATTCTGAAACCATAACGGCTTCAGAATGTCCTGCTGATCTGACCCTCCAGCCAGATCTTAAAGTATCTTCAAGCTGCATGTTTAGTGTTAAGAAAATATATTTAAAATAAGCTAGTTTTAAAATTTGACATGACTTGATTGAAATATCCCTGTGATAAACCAGCAGGAGAAGCTCTGCTTAGACAATGGAGACAAATGGCTTTAGAGAGGATCAGAGACGAGTCCTGATTGGATGAGCAGAGATACGGCTTATTTTAATACATTAAAGAAAAGAAGATAAAACTGTCCACACAGAGTAACAGATCAGATGTTGCTCTAATTTCTCCAAGGACGTTTTTACTGTCTGTTTGTCGTTTCCATCTTTTGTCTTTTTCCTTTTCTCAGGTAAATTCATGTTTGCATCTGTCTTGAATAAATGCTGATTATTGTGACTGTCGTCTCTGTGAGGTTTTTGTTTTCACTCATGGAATCATTGAATCCGGGAGCAAAGAGAAAATAACGAGCCAGAATTTAATGATTTTATTCTCTTAATATTAGCTAAGTAACTAAATGTTTAGCTAGCTAAATGTTTAGTTTGGAGCTAAATGTTAAGTTAGCTTCAGGCTAAACCTTTTGCTTGTGGCTAACTGTTTAGCACCAGAGCATCTTCTGCATGTTTCTTCATCCCACAGCATGACGGCTCCAGCTCCGTGTTTCAGGAGCGAATCCACAGTTTGGACAGAAAACCGAGACGTTGGTCTAATCTGAGCTTCTGTCCATGAGATGCTGATCTAAGATCTCTGGTGTTTATAACAAAATGAGGAAACGTTGAAGTTGCTACTTTTCTAAAAAGGTCAAGAGTTCAGTTCTCCTTCATAAAACTGACTCATTTTTAGTATCTTTCTCTGATTAAAGTAAAAATAAAACTGTTGCGTTTTGGGTGACGGACTGATGGAAACAAAGATCCTGAAAATCTCATTTAAAACATTATCAGTCAGGACAGAAAGTCGACCCGGTTCAGGACTTTATCTGAACCGGTTCGGTTCTGGGTTCGGTCCAGTTCCCTAAAAGCCTGGAAAGAGTCGGACTCACCCGGTTCTCCTCGTCTCTGAGGTCCGGCATGGTGCTGATGCACAGGCTGACCACCGTCACCAGAACCATGACGATGGACAGACAGGCGAACATCTTCCCCGCCAAACCCGAGTGCGGGTTTTCCATCACCTCCCGCAGCGCCGCCACCAGCCTGCGGTGGCGCGTCTGCGCCTGCGCGGGTCTGAGCTTCAGCTTCCTCCTCTTCCGCCTCCACTCCTCCTCCTTCCGGCGGCGCTCCGCCGCCTCGTCCACCCGGGCGACCATCCGCCGCCGGCAGCAGCGCTCCATGTGCGCCGCGTCCAGCCCCCAGTAGTCCAGCTCGTCGTGCAGCGACACGGCGCACAGATCCCGCAGCAGGCGCAGCTTCCCCGCCGCCAGGAAGTTCAGGATGACCCTGAAGGCCGCGGGGCTCCGGTCGAAGAAAAACTCCCGGCGCGTCTCGTCGTAATCGTCGCAGAGCCGCGCGATCTGCTCCGGCGTGGCGCAGGAGCGCAGGCGCGCCAGGCGGCTGCGGGGGAACCGCTCCAGGGTGGCCCAGGGGAAGGCGTAGCGGTTCCCCCCCACGTTGATCAGGACCTGCACGGCGTGGTCCACCACGAAGGAGCCCCGGGGCTCCGGGGGCCCCCGGGGCTCCCGGGGCCCCCGGGGCTCCCGCAGCAGCTGGGCTCGTTGGAAGTAAACCCCCTTTAGGGTCTCGGTCTCTGGGATCTCGGTGAAGAAGCGGTCCAGGCTGCTGTCGTCGCTGCTGATGGAGTAGGTGCTGAAGTCATGGTTGGCGTTGCTAATGATGGGCATGATGGCGACAGATCCGGGACGGGATGGAAGGACTTAACGAGGAAAACCAAGACACTGAAAAGACAGAGAAACTAGAAGTTAGAGATGCTGCTCAGCTCTGTTCACTTCAGGCTGTGTTCACACTGCAGCTTGAAGTGACCCAGTCCAGATGGTCTGAAGTGACCCAGTCCAGATGGTCTGAAGTGACCCAGTCCAGATGGTCTGAAGTGACCCAGTCCAGATGGTTCTGACCTAATGTGACCTGGATCTGATCTTTTCATGCAGTGTGAACAGCTCAGGTCTGATCCTTTAGAATGTGACTCATATCGATACGTCCAGGTTTCATTCATCAAACTGAACGTCACTGATTCTCAACAAATCTCACTATTCTGGTCCTGATATGAAGAAAAACAACAACCATGACGACTATATGAGGGTTAAGTTGTCAATATGTTGCTCTGGTTGGACAACAACTTCAAATATATAAGCTAAGCTCCACCGTTAGCCTCCATGTTTACTTCCTCAACACATGCAGGTCCATTTACTGGCAGTGTGAACGACCCGGCAAAAAAATCGTTATTGCCAAAAAAATCTGAATTGAGTCACTTCCGGCTGCAGTTGAACGCAGCCTGTTTGTTGATCTTTTAATGTTGAAAATCACAGTCACACTGGATGAGGTTGTTCCAGCCATAAGACATTAAACGTCAAGCCAGGATGGATGAAATCCATCGTCCTCCTCACTCGTCCTGCCGTCTTTGTCGTTTCCGCCAGTAGTAACGTCCAGCCGTTGATCACGTGACTCCGTGAAACAAATCAATTTATTTTGGTACTTTAAATCTATGCAATCCTTGTTAATGGGAACATATTTAGTGTCTGAGCCACTTAAAGAGCCACAGACCCATCAGCCACACTGACGTCGCCCTGAATCACTCAGAGTGACCCATCTTTCAAATACAGCAGCTTTGTGCTCCAATGTGAAAAACCTTCAGCTGTTTCTGACTCAACTGTTGGGAACTTTGCTGCTTTTCCAGCGTTAGACTCGGTCAGATGTCCCTGTGTGAGTGAGACAGCTGGGGGTCAGGGGTCAGGGGTCAGGCTGAAGCCTGGATCCTCAGTCCTGCTGTTTCCAGGGTGACGCAGCCGCAGGGTGGAGATGTGATGTAGCTAAAAACACAAGTCTTAAATGATCATTCAGGGTAATAAAAGTGTATTTGTGTCGAGTCAAAACTCATTTTTAAATATCAGGAATGTAAGTAGAGACACCAGATCTGCCATATTCCCCTTGTTCCCTGTTTCCTCCAGCAGGTGGCGCCTCTCAGCTCCATCTGTCGCTTTGCTCCATCAGACCAAACTGATGAAGCTGGAAGCAAGTAATATTTTACTTTGAATCATTTCCATCTGACCGCCGGAAGCTGCAGCATCACCACCAGATGACCTTTGACCTCCATCCCGGCTCTCGGGTTCAGCTTCTAACAAGGTGTTTCTGAGACCTTGTGGATCTTCAGACCTGATGAAGCTGCAGCTGCTGGTTCAGGTTCACGCAAATTAAAAATGAGGAAGTTCAGGAATGAAGCCGAGTCACGTTTCAGAGCCAAGAAGTTAGAGTCCCCGGATGTCCACCTGTCCCCGGATGTCCACCTGTCCCCGGATGTCCACCTGTCCCTCGCAGAGATAATAAAGCAGTTATCTAACCTGCTGCTGTGTTTTCGTCTTGTTCCGACAGCAGGACCTTCCTCTTCGTCCTCTTCCTCCTCTTCCTCTCCAACAGGCTCCGGTCTCAGATGTCGGGAGAAGTTTGTTAGCAGCAGGACTTGGACCCGGAGACGCGCAGACCCCCAGGCTGAGATCCGACCTGCTGCGCGGACCGAACCGAACTGAAAGTGATCCGGTTAGAAGAGCTGGCGGGTCTGGAGCGGCCAGCAGGGGGCGGCAGTGAGGCGGACTCACCTGTAAAGCAGCCAGTTGCTCCGTGGCGACAGAAATAACATTTTATGATCCAGAATTGATGTTACATTTCACAAAATCCATTTAAAAACGTAAACAAATCCTCCGCCTGTCATCCTGTAACGTCTTGGTTCCGGACGAACCCATGAAAACACCAAACTGTCAATTTCATTCATCGTTGCCCCAAACGAACCGAACTGAGAGAAGATTCTGTCACTCATGGATTCATGTTGTGACTCTGAGTTTCTCCCTGTGAATGGATGAGTTTTCTCTGGTTCTCCCTCTTCCTCCCTGTCCAGAGACCCAGTGACCTGAAACTGGTATTGGCTCATATGACAGGATGACCCACATTATTTTACTGTTGTAGACAGAAGAAAAGCAAAGCCTCATGTTACATTCAACACACAGCTTAGAAAGAATTAAAATATAAAAATATAAAAGCACAAAGACACGAAATGATCCAACAAATCAGCAAAGATTCACTCAGTTCATCTGAAATAATAATTTAGCTTCATGTGAAAAGGTTCTGTAGACTTTAGGGATTGTTTGGTTTTAATAAGTTCCTCCTAATTAATCTTTTACAGGAAGACAGAAATATATATATATGTGTGTGTGTGAGTGTGTGTGTGTGTGTGTGTGTGTGTGTGTGTGTGTGTGTGTGTGTGTGTGTGTGTGTGTATAAATATAATTTAAAAAAATATCCACACCTCCCGAAATCAGCAGCAATCAAGGTTCTGCATTCGGCCAAACTGAAAGGTTCCAGTATCTTAAATCAGCCTGAAGCTCAGACACTTTTCTTCTGGATGTTCTGAAGAACTTGTGTCTGGTGCAGGTCAGCAGACAGGATCCAGGATCCAGGACCCAGGATCCAGGATCCAGGATCCAGGACCCAGGATCCAGGATCCAGGATCCAGGACCCAGGATCCAGGATCCAGGATCCAGGATCCAGAGGATGGAGAGCAGAAGCCGGTTGTCCGTCTGCAGGTCATCATGACGTCATCCTGCGTTACAAGAACCAGGCGGCTGATTAAATATCAGGTGGCTGATTAGGTGAGATCTGAGCTTCAGAGAAACTAAACACCCAACATGTTTCTGAGCAGGAGGAGGCAGGAGAACATCCAGAAACCCAGGTTGGGATTCAAACCCACAACCAGCCGGATTCCAGCCCTCAGTATTTTGTCCAGTTAGTAAAAGAGCAAAGCTTCATCCAGCGCCGTTTGCAACTTTCTGCTAAAAAGACAACACAAGTTTTTATTTCCTTAGAAGGCATTAATTTTGTTGCCACAATGTTGGACAAAATACATTTTTTATGTCGAATCACATTTATGACGTTTAGCAGATTTCAGGAAATCTTTGTGAAACATTAAAACTTTTCATCCAGTTTCAGGTTTTTAACTACGACTCACAAAACATTTAAGTTTATTTTCTCCTGTTCTCTATTTGTTTGATTATTTCAGAACCTCAGGCCCGGCGGTTCTGACCCGGTTCTGGTTGGAGCCGTTCTGTTGTGTGCAGAGCAGCAGAAAACAGAACCGGAAATCTGTTGAAACTCCTTCCTGTTGCTGCTGAGCGAGAAGCAGCAGGAAAATCAGGAAAATCCTCCAGATTCGTCCTGCTACTGTTTACATGTTTGATCTTTTGGGGTTTAGCTTGTAAGCTAAAGATTAACCTCAGTAGCTAAGTTGCTGCCTTAGTATTTAAACTAAATATTTAGCAAATGCTACTTATTTAGCTTGCAAATTAGCTTGGCAAAAACTAAACTATTTAGCTTCAATTTAGCTTTAAATTGAAGCTAAAGTTTGAGGCTAAAGTTAGCAAGCTAAATATGTAGTTGATGCTAAATGCTTAGTTAGCAAACTGAATATGTAGTTTGAAGCTTAGCTAGCTTAACTTCAATCTAAATATTCAGCTTCAACCACTTAGCTTGTTAGCATCAAACTAGCTACAATCTGAATATTTTGTTCTCTAGCTACATATTTAGCTTGAGAACTAAATAACTAGCTTCAACTAAATATTTTGAGACATTTGTAAATGAATAAGGTGAAAACATGTTTGTTTTTATGAACCTTTATTTATTCGTCTTGCTTATTGCTGCTCCTTTTTGACTGTAACCTTCTGTGTCCTCCTGTCGGTTCTGTTGGGTCTGGAGGAGGAAGATGATCCTCATCCTCAGTCTCATTAACTCCACATTAAAACACAAAGCGCTTCATCCACTCTTGGGATGAAACGACCTCTGACCTTGCAGGCTGATTGAATATGAGGGATTACATGATAATCCTGGCGGCGCCGCCTGAGCCTGGAGACGGTAGATAAATATTTATGGGACCCGCAGCACGTCCTGCCGTTTCATCCTGCAGGCTGATCTGGTTACAGATGAGACCGACCAGGTTCCATCAGAGCCGCTGACGGTTCACCGGCTTCTGACAGCAGAAATTAAACCCAACTCCCTGGGGATCCGAGCGGCGGTTCGGCCCTGAACGCAACACGGGCGGCTCAGCAACACGCGGTAATTAACTGCCGGCCTCGTCGGCAGGAAGCGGCTCCGGCGCCGCGACCCTTTAGCCAGGCAGCTTCTGAGCTTCATCTCGGTGTCCCGTTTCTCACCCGAGAAGAAAAGAAGCGCTGCCAGCAAACCCAGCAGCTCAGGGGTTACTGGGCAGGAACGGATCCAGAAGGATCCAGCAGAACCACGGAGGCCTGAGTGGATCATCAGCGCCGCCATCTTTAAACAGAGTCATGAGGATATGACTCTGTTTGAGTCATTCTCTCTATAAATCACTTTTTATGGGAAAAAACCAGAAGACCAACAACTTTTACTCATATTGTGCTTATGAATGGCCTAGTCAAAGTCTAGTAGAGAGTCTGTGGTGAGACTTAAAAGCTGATGGATGATGGATGTTTTCCAGGATGGATGGATTCGTGGCTGGACCCATCAGAACCTCGGTTTTGATCCGGTTTTGGTCCGGTTCTGGTCCGTTTTTGGTCCGGTTCTGGTCTAGTTCTGGTCCGGTCCTGGTCCGGTTCTGGTCCGGTCCTGGTCCGGTCCTGGTCCGTTTTTGGTCCGGTTCTGGTCTGGTTCTGGTCCGGTCCTGGTCCGGTTCTGGTCCGGTCCTGGTCCGGTTTTGGTCCGGTCCTGGTCCGTTCTGGTCCGGTCCTGGTCCGGTCCTGGTCCGGTTCTGGTCCGGTCCTGGTCCGGTTCTGGTCCGGTTCTGGTCCGTCTGGTTCTGCTCTAAAGGCTCCAGAACATTCTGTCCCTGTTGTTTCTGACTCGTTTGTCTCTGTCAGGCCCAGAGCCTCTTTCCCATCATGCATCTGTGCGGATCGATGGAGAGCAGAACCGGAAACTCAGCCGGAGGAGACAGGAGGCGGGGCGGCTGTGACGTCACACCGAACGGACCAATCAGGAGGAAGACGCTGACCTGGTGACCTGAGACACACGGACACGTCTAGATACCTGCTGGATGTTTGCAGGTGAAACCAGCAGCTGTCCTGATGTTCGCCGCCTGCTGGATGCGGCTGAAGGAAACGATCCGGGTCGGATCCTCTGGCCAGGTGGTTACCGTAGCAACAGTGGTTACCGTAGCAACAGGACTCAGGCAGGTGATGATGACACCTGGAGAGAAGCGCAAGAACCAATCAGCACCAAGAATCTGATGATCTAGAAGGAGACATGTGAAGGGTGGAACCAGGGGAACCAGGGGAACCAGGGGAACCAGGTGGAACCAGGTGGAACCAGGTGAACCAGGGGAACCAGG
>CAEGAF010119633.1:0-16748 GCA_903067075.1 Micropoecilia bifurca
TCAGTAACTCTGGATTGTTTATTGTAATGGATCCTGTTTTTGCCTTTGAATGTTAAGTTTTATACTTGAATTTTTTGCCAATGTTGAGAGGTTTTATTTTGGCTCTTTGCATTATTTAGCCTCTTCAGAGCCTCATATGTTATCAGTCTGTTAAAGATAGTATTATTGATAGCAGTACAATTTGCACAATGCCCGTTTTGTTTAGTTTTCTTCTTGGAAAAGTTATTAAAAACAAGTTTTCGTCTAAATTAAGGTGAATTCATGTTTCCTTTTTCCACATAATGTAACAGTAGTGTCTATGATAAAAAATAAATAATTATGTGATTGGTATCGGCGATCGGCCCTCATGGGTGATCGGTATGGGCAGGAAAAAACCTGATCGGCACTTCCCTAATATGCATGATTACATACAATAGACTTTTGTGAAACATGACCTTACTTTAACATTCCTCCTATCTGAAGATTTATCTTGTGATGGGAGGTATTTCACAACTTGATCAAAAATAATAATAAAAAAACATGTTCCAGAGTGGTTCATTGTACATAAAGTATTTTTGAGAATAATATTCAAACTAATATTATGTTCACTGATTGCTTTAAAGACCCAGAGTCATGCTATATAGGAGTGGTAGTGGTCATTCCACATCACAATAGAGGACTTAAGAAACTACAGATGATTGGGGTTTTTTTCTGTGAACTTTAATTTAACGCTCCAGTCCAGTTGATGGAAGTAATGCGCTTTTATAATCGGTCAAGCAGCCACCATTAAACTCCAGAGGAAGATTGGCACCGGTGATTTGATGGATTTAGCTACTGCTAAACATGAACAAAAATGGCCGTGCGTTGTGTGAAATGGTGGAGTTTCTTACCAAACTCACGGTAAGAAAGCTTTTATTAATAGCGAGCATGTAGAGCAAGGCGAGTTACTTCGGTTGTTTCTTACAGAAAGTGGTCTGTCATTTTCTTAATGCAAAAACAAGTGTAGGGTGGGATTTTAAATTGTAATTTTTATTACATGTGATGGTCTGAACTCTTAAAAATACTCGCATCTTATTTTTTTCAGACCTGAAAAATGGCCAAACCGTACCAGCCAGGCCTCAGACCCTGGTGCCGAGGCTCTCTTACAGAGTCCACCAGGACAAACAGAAATTCAGTAAGTTATGATTACACATTTAGTGAATAGTGAACACTCGCATATTTGTAAGGAAAACTGGTCCTCCGGTTATTTTATGTATTTTGTTATAAAGCAATATAGCAAGGTAGTGTGGTTAGCAGTAGAGATAGACGAAGAGAGACAAAACACTGAGGACGGATTTCAGGACGGAGAAGTCAGGTCTACGCTACAGGAGAGACGTTGGGCCCGTCCTGAACGCAGCATAACGTTTGATCATGTTTGGACAAAAAAACACTGCCAGATGGTCCAGAAATGGAAAAGCATTTATGTCTTATTTTGTGTGCAAACAGTAAAAAAAAAAAAAACTTCTGTGCCTCATTTATGTTCCTCATATATGAACATGTTGCATATATGCAATATCAAATGAATATATTTTAATACAGCATTTATTTTTTTATATAGATTTTTTAAAATACAGTATTAATGATTGGGGTGGGGTTTATTTATAAAGGTATAAGCGCTATCCAATGGGCCACATCAACCAACCAATCACATGTCAATGATTAACTGTGATATCATTGTTTTTCATCCAATGACTTAGAATCCACATGGGTCTGCTGAAGCGCCTTTGCATATGCTAGGCTATTCCTATGTTAAGTAGAGTCGTTAGCACCTTTATTCCCCCCTCCAAAGATTCCGCAATCAACAGATTTCGACTCCCGTGAGTCGTGAGACACTGAAAATGCAGACTGTCGATATCTGTCAATCACGAGCTGCGTTCACATCAGAATACAGGGTCAAAAATCCCACTTTTTGTCCCGTGATTCTTCACAAAAAAATCCAAACAGTATTTTTCTTAGCATGTGTTCTGAGTTTAGAATTTTACCACAGCGACAACTATAATTACTGTAAAGGAGGAGCAATTGTTCAAACAAATTTTAGTGTAATTTGATCACAATTCAAATAAAATTTAACAGAAAATGTATTAAGCTTAAGTACTGTCTAATGACTGACAAGTTTTCATTTTCAGTAGCTCAGTGAAATAAAGAGGCCTACCAGTTATGTCGATGGGCTCCAGGGCAAAGGCCTCCTCTTCATTGTGAACCAGAGTTGTCTGTTCCGTTTGGTCAGCCATTGCTGGCAGCGGCTCTGCTGGGCCAGAATCAGGACTGTCTGGACCCGCTTATCAGAAACGCACACAAAAATAAAGTTATGCATCCAAGATGTGAGCACTAAAAATACACTTGGTGTTCCAAGAAAAAAGAAAGGGAAAAAAAACAACACCCAGCTACACTTACGTGAATGAAGGTTGTCAAAGTCATCCTCATCATCCCCGTGATCTGGAGGCATCATGACGCTCTCTGTGATCGCTGGCGGATCATCAAAGATGCCACCTCCATCTTCAGAACTCAGCAGTTTGTCAACTGAGACAGAAAAAGAAAAAGACATCAACTTCCCTACAAAGGTTCATTTTAATATTAGAACAACAGTTTTTTCTTTTAAGAATTTAATCTAAAAAAAAAAAAAAAAACTATGCTTGTTACCAAGCATTCCGCCGTCGCTGTTGCCCATGGAGCCGTCCCCGAAGTCGTCATACTCCATGTGGTTGGATTTGTCGGGGAGGTTAGCTGGGCCCGGCTCAGCCTCCAGCAAGAGGTTGGGGTCAGTGGCTCCCTGCATTATATCATCTTCAAATGTGCTAGCGTCACGCATCATCTCCCGATCATCCATGCCAAAGTCAGCTGAGGAACCCAGCAGAAAGGATTGTTAGTTTTCTAACAGAACAACCTTAAATATATATGATTCCTATGCATTATTCTCCAAGTCCTTCTCTTTGAACTCTATTCTGCAAGGCCAAGCGGGTATAGACAGGCAACTGGCTGAGTAAGGGCTGTTGTGAACTAAGACGTAAACAAAGCAGCCATTTCCTACCAAAGTCGTTTTCCTGCAGCAGGCTGAGGTTTCCAACATCCTCCCTCAAGGTGATCTCTTCTGCTCTGCTCTGGTTCAGGGTGAACTGCTGGGCCACGTCGATGTCACTGTTGACAACATCAGATGACAACTACCTTAATATCCCCCGAGTTATTGCTTTAATAGACAAACGATCAACTAACTGAGAACTTTAAATCTGGCCAACTTACTCCAGATCAGGAAGTGGCTGGTCAAAGTCATGGAACTCCTCAGGTAAGGTGATTGCATTATATGCAGCCTCTCTATTTTCCTCAGGCAGATCAACCACACCTGGACACAGAAATAAGGAGTGACTGTATGCAGATCACAACTTTCACCCCCACCATTTATTTTTAAACAGAAGCAAAACCTTTCGGACAGTTTACCTGGCCTGAAGGCCATTTTGATCTTGATGAAGGCTTCATTACAGTCAGCCAGCAGGTACTTGGCCTTTCTGTGGTAGATCCGCACCACTCCGAGGAGCAGGTGACCGGACGTGCGCAGCGCCATCTTCACCTGAAAAGCAGGAAGTAAGAGATATTGCAAAACAAAACTCACTTTTACAGGACACAGCTTGTACTGTAAGCACAAGCCTGATGTAGCTGTTCAGAAAATTTAGAATGTACCATCATCAGAAGAAATATTATTTCAGACAGGGGGCTTTTTCAGTTTTGATGCATATATTAAAAAGAAAAATTGTTGAGATATTTAAGCTGTTAATTAAAAGAAAGGTACATTGATAACAGATCAATCATTTTTGCATTGCTATTACAAACGCTTACAAACAGCATGCAAATGCAGGTTTTCAAAAGAAATTTAAAAAAATACACACACAAAAAAGAAAATACCATGCAAGTTAGCCGCAACCACTGATGTAACGTTATGAATTAGCCCTATAATGGACACCAGCCTGATGAAGGTCTGAATGACGAAGCAGGTGCAAACTCCCATCAGCACCAGCACTTGGTTTAAACTGGTCTAACAGTCGAGCCTCCTTACCTTAGGTGAGATGATGCTCTCCACACTGCTCTCCAGGTTGCATTCAAACACATGGGCCTTGGTCAGCTTTTTGTCCCAATGGGCCGCCAGCCAGATCTTGGCCAGCGGCCCACGTTTGCTGAGGACAAAGTGGGCGTAGAACATTGCCCTGGTTGCCCTGGTTCAAACACGCCAACTGTGGTGTGGTTTAACTGGAAAACAATTAAGATACATATAACAAATTGATACAATTTACACGGTTATAGTAACACAAACTATCCAAGAAAGGTGTGTTTGGTCGCTACAAAAATTAAAAATGCCAAAAAGCACCACACACAAATCGGTTTGTCATGTTAGAAATGTCCTGCGATTGATCACAGAGAGGATTATTAAAAGCTTGCAATGAGTAGTTTTGTTACAATAACTGGGTGGGTAATTTGTCATTATTGCTCATTTAGTGGCAAATTGGCCTTCTGTGCTCAAGTAGCATTTCAAAATCCAGGCTGATTTAGTGAGACGGAAAATGGTGGCGGTTCTTCATTTTAATTAATCTAATCCAGTGTTTCCCCAACCCTGGTCCTCAAGGCACACTGACCTGCATGTTTTAGATGTTTCCCTGGTTCAACACATCCCATTCAGATGATTGCAATTCAGCAAAACCCTGTTAATAAGCCATCAACTGAAATCATGCATGTTGAAGCAGGGCAACATCCAAAACAGGCAGGTCAGTGTGTCTTGAGGACCAGGGTTGGGGAAACACTGATCTAAACAGGTTGTAAAATATCACATTCTTCACTAATTCACTCACAGCTCACATAAAAGCAAGAAAAAAAAAAGGTTGATTCTAAAGATGGACTGACTGGTCTCCACTCATTTTCAAGCACATTTATACCAAAAATAAACTGATAAAATACATGAGCAGATGATTTCGCAACCTGGTAAAAGTCCAAGACTATTTTACCAACCGTTTCTTCCTTCCATACGCTTGTTTTTATTATTTTCTCAACATATTGTTTTGAGGATTTTCCTCTGAAGTCGGAGATAAGGTATCCAAGACAAATAAAAACGCATAAAATGTCAGTAAATCGATTAGTTTGTAAACGAGAATATGTGTCTTTTGTGTGGAACTACTTCATCAATAATGGTCTAATATCCAATGAGGAAACATGTTCACGTTTTTTTAGTAAAAATTCTCCCATTAAGATGTGTCGAATTCGTTTTCTCACAACTTAGCCAACGTTACATGTTAGAGAGCTAAAGAATTGGACGTTATCAAAAGCTCTCGTTATTTAAATCCCGTTATTTTTTAGTCAAGGAAAGGGGGGGATACTGGAAATGCACAAACGCTTATTTCGTTACACACTTTAAACTTTTCGCTGCAAATCGAGATGTGACTTATTTTTGCTAAAAGAAAGACCAAAAAGATAGTCAGAAAAATCAATGTACGTGACTTTATATGCATTAAATTGCAAATAAGAACAAAAAGCGCCAAAGAGATGGGGCGCCAGTAAATAGTCGGCGCCATCAAGTGGGACGAACCAAATTAGCCAACTGCTAACCACAAAAGGAGGAACGGCGTCGTCAGCTTCATACATCGCGTGGACATGTTTAGAAAAAAATCGTTCATTTTAGACGAAACTACAACAATCTTAAACTACACAACAATAAAAACTCAATACAAGTACGCAAAGTCCTCAGGAAAAGGCGCCGCTCGATGGCTGCTCATACTTTTTAGCCCCTCATCAGCTCAACACTGTCGTTAGCCGACGTCCAACGGCTCTTCATACAATGAAGGCCGCAACGAACAGACTCCAGCATGCATGCCAGTTCCGTTACATAAAACACCAAAAACAGTGCGTTAACATATCCGCTGCAGACACACTTACCGAGAGGAGCCCTCTTAGAGTGAAATCACAAAGATTTAAGTAATTTCTCCCAGCGAGCTCTCCCCTGTTGTACTCATTAAAACAGCCAAGATGGCGCCAGCCGCCTTCCTCCCGCTCAGCGCTGTCCTTTTAAAATCTACAGGATGTTTACAGTCAAAAAACGGCGGAGGAGGAGGAGTCTGTGGGGAGGGGGGAGGGGGAGGGGAGAGAAGGGGCTGATACGCACCACAGACGACATCCTGCTGTGAGCGGCGACAGGAGATAGAGGGCGCTGTGACACAAAGCCTATCAAAGAAAGAAAAGCATCACAATCAACCATGACAATAAAACCTGGATTCAAATACTGTACATACTAGTAAGCCATATGCGAAGAACTTATTTAATCTCTGAAATTACTAAATATTTTTTTAATGAGGTCCAAAATGCACACAGTCAAAAAAAATTTTAAGAAAAGAATATATTTGCTTAATAAAACACGAGACATGTGATAGCTTAAACATGAATAAATCAACGATTTACTAAATACAAGGATCCAGTAAGTAAGTGTATGATTCATTTTTATCAAATATGAATAATCAGCAGTGTAAAAAAGTAGTACAAAAATTTAAATGCATAGCATCTAAATGATGTGTCAATAATGTGTTACAGATTAAAATGTTGAAATCACTGCTAACAAAAAAGAAAAATGGTTCAGATTTTATTTTCAGTGTTAAATTATTTTATTTGTGACCCTGTGGTTAACCTGTGGTTAACCTGATTGGTTAACCTGAACAGCTATTGAACTGGAGATTGTGAGTAAAGTTGACAAGCAGCATGAAGTTATGGTATGCTGCACAACACATGACAATAAAATCATATTTACACCCACATGCACACTTTCTAGTATTATTTCGCTGTTTAAAATGCTTTGTTTTTTATCAGTTTGATAAGACATTTCTTAATTTAATTCCTGTCTACATTTCTATCTCTATCATTACAGACATTTTCAACAAAAAGATTTAAATATGGCCGTAAATTATAAAAGAAATTATGCTTTGCAGTTCCGATTTTCATCTTTACTTCTTAGTTCTTTTAGTTTCTTTCTTTACTTTTCTTTTCTTTTTTTGATGACATAATGTTGAAATATAAATGGTATTTGGATGTTCTACTAATTTCAAGTCTAATAATTTTGTCACAAGTGCTTCATAAAGCCATGTTAGTCTCAGTTATGTATCCCTTGCATTGTGTACACCTGAAAGTAGCAATATAAAATCTTCACAAATGAACTTTGGTCGCAATAATAAAGAGGAAAACAGGTCTGGGCTTTGATAGGGGGATGGCGGTCTGAAATGACCAGAGCATGCCAAACATGTGAATCGTGCAGCAGCAGAGAGCCTGGGAAACCAATTTCCCAGCACTATATTAGATGCTGAGATGAGAAATATGCCTGACAGACAGAGTGACTCATCTACAAACAAATTGCGAAATGGGTACACAGAAAAGCGGATTTGTCTCATGGGCATCTGTTGCACTGGAACTGCTGCCAGTTGAGCTTGTTTATAATTTACAAGCCACAGAGCTCCTTGTCGCTGTGCGAGTTAGATAATGAGGTGGCAGTGTGGTTATGTTTTACTTCAGACAATAAGTCGTTTTCAGCTCCAGATGCTTGGAGTCCTGCTCCTTTGTGAAGTTTATGTTCTCTGTGCAGCCACATTATGCGCATTATGCACATGGAGAGAAGCATCAGAGCCTTATTCTCTAATAATCAGAAGATTCTCATCAGACACACTTTTTATCATCACCTCTCATGAGGCTGATACATAATAGGTATAAATCTAGACTTTGTACTGGGCAGAAATTGATCACTTTGTGTCTATCCACTTTCTGGATCCATCCATTCTGTCTCTCACAGGGCATCACAGAGCTGGACAGGACAAACAACACACACCTAAGGAGAATTTTAAAGAGACCATCTAATCTAAAAGTCATGTTGTTGGACTGTGGGAGGAAGCCAACGTATGCACAGGGAGAACATGCAAACTCCATGCCGAATCGAACCCAGGACCTGCTTGTCGCAGGGCAACTTTGCTACCAACTGCACCACTGTGCACTTAGAAGGTCCTGGGTTCGAACCCCGGCGCAGAGACTTTCTGCATGGAGTTTGTTTGTTCTCTTTGTGCATGCGTGGGTTTTCTCCGGGTACTCCGGCTTCCTCCCCCAGTACAAAAACATGACTGTCAGGTAAATCTGTCTCTCTAAATTATCCCCATAGGTGTGTGTGTGTGCATGGTTGTTTTTCCTGTGTGTCTCTGTGTTGCCCTGCGACAGACTGGCGACCTGTCCAGGGTGACCCCTCCTCTCGCCCGAAACCTTCACTGGAGATATAGGCACCGGTAACCCTCCCGACTCCACTCAGGGCAAGGGTACACAGAAGATGGATGGATTAATATTAAAAGCAGTTCTGTATTTAGTTGCTGCCAGCAGTTCTTTTTCTTCTTGCATCCATCTGTTAAACTGGGTGATTTATTTCTTTTATCTTGAAAAGCAAGTTGCTGTTATCATGTGAAGGGTAATTCTGCACAGCCTTAGAGAAAGCAGCGGGTTCTACACGGATGCATCCCTGCCTTAGGCGACTTATCTTTGGCACACATCATGTAGCCAGAAGGCCTGATTATCTCCACATATCAAAGCAGACATATGCAATCATCTGCACATCTGGATGAAGAAAAAAAAAACATAACACGATGATGTTTGTTCACTAATGTTCCCCCAACAATCCTTTGAGGGCTTCGCGGTACAGCTGGATGTAGTGAGATTAAATCACACTCGGGTAAACGATGTATCTCCATTTCCGTTTCCCTCCACTTCACTTTGTGTTCATGAAATCTCAGTGTAGTTTGTGGCTGTAATGTGAAGGGGGAAAAGAAATATGGGAGTATATGGATAGACTTTTGCAAGGCATTATGCGTTAAATTAATAGTTTTATGCTTGATTGTGAAACATCTTTCTGTATCTAAATAAAGTGGTTGCAAAGCAACTGATCATGCATTCTGTTTGTTGTTGCAGTGTTTAAGTGAAAAACAGACGTGTCACACACACACACACACAGACGGCAAAAAAATCCAACAGAATAAGAAAGCAGCTTTGGATACGAATCGGCTCACTGTTGAGTTGAGAAAGCGCCGAAAAGTAGCAGCAAAGTTCTCTCTCGCAAGCTTAAGTTTATCTTAAAAAAAAAAAAAGAAGAATGTTCACTTTTCGTGATGGGGTGATATCTGATGAAAAGATGACAGAGAGGGGAGAAAGGCTTTTTCTCAAGTTTAGCCTCAAGTCAGAGAGTTTTCCATCTAACAGCAGGAGGAGCTGAGTCCTGACGGCGCGCAAACTCTGATCCATCTCCGCTGCGAGATACGCATCTCATCAACGGGATTAAAAGTTGGGCTAATTTGCATGTTATTTAATCAGGAAAGACTGTCGGGAGATAAACCCTTCCAGTCGAGCCAAACTCTCTGCAGCAATTATGTCTTGACATTTCACAGGTCGGCTTATCAGAGAAGTCATACTTCCGTCAGCCACACATCTGCAACTTGGAACATTTTCTGTGAAATGGGCCAGAGTGTTTCTCCTTTCAACGTGACACTGGATGACTCATCCTTGGGAACCATTTAAGCTTTGAAATTGCGCAGAGCTTTGGAGTAATGATTTTTTTTCTCCCAGTTAGACCTTTCTCTCTCTCTCTTTCTCCAGCTGAGTTGGCACCGGGGGATCATCTCAGATAGATGCCGTTATTTATGCAGCGTGTCTAAACCAATCATCCCGACAGAGAATTATGTAAACACGGCAGTTTCTTGGCGCAGGCTGAAGTGCGGACTAAAAGAGAAGCTGAAAGTATTACTTAGCTTGCATCTTGCTCAGTGGCTGCTGTGCATAAATCTAGGAATATGAAGTTGGGGAAACTGGAAAAAACAGAACAAAAAAAAATAAAAAGGTTGCTGGCTGATTAGAAGGGGCACATGTGGCCGGATGTGTTTCTCAGCCTACTGCAATGTTGATTTGGCAGCAGGACCTTTCAAATTTTCCACATTTTGCTATACCCCTTTATAATTTTTTTTTACTAGGGTTTTAAGTGGTAGACCAACACAAAGTGGAGTGATAACAGTTCCCACTACATTATTTTTTTTAATTTCCTGTCACATGGACATCCAAAAACATTAAAAGGATAAAAAACTGAAGTTCCCTCCACCCTAAGCCCCCCCCAACACAAAAAAGAAATAAAATATTTACATATCACTGTTTGACAAGATGTAGGATCTTTAAGTTTTTTTTTCCCAGCAAAAAAAAATCCTTTGTATTCAGCTCTCCTGACCCTAGATTTTGTAGGTGCGCCACTGCAACATGCCTTCCACAGATTTTAACAAAATTTAAATTTTCTTCTGAGAATCTCTGAAGGTCAGTCAGTCACCTGGGGCGCAAGAACTTCCACTCCAGTCACACGTCATTTCAATTCAATTTAAAAGTACTTTGTCCCAAAGGGAAATTAAATGCGACTCATCTCATCACGGTTACTTCAAAGTGGTTGTTGATGACTGATGCTGGGGGAGCAATCTCTGGTGGCAGTCAGTGCTGCAACGAATCCAGAGAGGCCTCTGACCGAAGAAGTGGTTTCTGTATGACGTGTAAACAGCTCAATATTCAAGAAGCAGGGAATTTTCACATCAATTGAAAGCACTGCAAATCCAAGTCATTTGCTTTTGTTACTCGTCTTTAAATATCTGTCTATTCGTGCAAAAGTTTAAAACTCAACTCATCTTGGATTTGGGGTCGTAGTTCCAATATTATGCGACTTCTGAAGGTAAGCGAGTGGGCTGGACTTCAGAAACATGCGTCAAATTTGTGGCTGTGACAAAACGAGACTTGTAAAGTTTTCGGAGGGCACTTTGAAAACAGAGCAAGCAGTAATAAACGCACATGAAGTCGGTTTATATCAAAGATTTTTATTTGACAACTGTTTCAATCCGTTTTTATAAAATTAATTAACAAAAACCATGATTTTCTTTAACCATCTTTCCCCATCAGAGTCTACAAAAAACTAAAGAAAAGAAAAAGCAAAGGGTGCAGCCTCTGAAGAGAGAGAGAAGGAAGCAGGCGGATATCGATTCCAGAGATGAATCCTGTCAGATGTCTGTCCATAAATTACTGCGGCTGTGACGAACATTAGGAAGAGGAGGAGGGTTGGAACTGCGACAGACTGGCGACCTGTCCAGGGCGTACCCCGTCCCTCGCCCGGAACGTCAGCTGGAGATAGGCACCAGCAACCCTCCCGACCCCCCCAAGGGACAAGGGTGCAAAGAAAATGGATGGATGGAGGAGGGTTGGAACCCCGCAGCCTGACGCAAAGCAGGAAGTGGAGACGGGTGGAACAAGACACTGACAAACATCCCAGGAAAGTAAAAAAAAAAGAAGCAGAAAATTGTATTAATAAATAGCTAACAGTAAATCATAGGTTTTAGTGTTAGAATGATTTGGGGGTGCCATTATGGTTTGATTAAAAAAAAAAACATTGAAGAACTGCCATTAAACAGGTTCATATGTTTTGTGCAAGGCTGATGAAAAGAAAAATCTTAAGTGGATTTCCTCTGAAGGCACATCAATACATAACTTCCCCCCTCTCTGAAACATTAAACAAAAAAAAGAATAAAAACAGAAAACGTAATCCTTTATATATTGCACCAAGTTCACGTCTAAAACAGAACTCCGTTTCAGCGCGATGTTCATTCAGCTGGGATTGTTTATCAGCTTTCACGCCGATGACATATTCTCAGAAGTGAAGAGCAACACCAAGCACCGTCTCTGTCTGTGGAGCTCCGGTGCTAAAAAATTTTTAAAAAATAAACGAAAATCTCTTTCCCTTCGTTTTTACTCGCATTCCAGTCAGAAAGTATGTGATTAAGGAGGGAACGTGTGGCTTTCCCCAGTGCAGAGGAGAAAACAAACAAATGCTCCATTGGCACATAAAGGGAGGAGAATGAGCTCACCAAAACCAGCCTTTCTTTCATCTTTAGAAAGCCATTACCGGGTGAGTTGGAGGAAGGAGTTACTGGCTTTGACATGAAACAGCTTCACAAGATGTTCAGATAAGATGATACAACATGTTAGAGCAAAAAAAAAAAACAAACAACAAACAAACACTGAACTAGATTGTTAATTGAGCCAAATATATCAAAGTGAGATAGCCTAATGAACCAGTGAGTGTAAAAACCCATTTTTTTTACACTCACTGTAAAAACAAAGGAGGGTCGATCCGAAACAAAGGAGGGTCGATTTAGGTCCGACATGAATGCAGCTGGTCGATGGTGAATCATTCTTCATCGACTTCCATCGGAGCTACTGAGAGATTTCATATTTATTCACAAACATATGGTGGATATGCTTCTCTGTCACAGGTGCTTGCTGCTGCCTTTTCTGTCATTTGACCAAATGAAATTGGGCTAACAAATAAATATCCCTCATTCATCAAATCCAAAAGAAAAAAAAGAAAAAAATGTCCTGTAGATTTCACAGTCGTTTTTGTTTTAATAAACCAGTTTCTGGCGTGTTGGCAGGCCAAGCCTCCCTTCACCAAGGCAACACACACCAAGCACCAATGTCCCTCAGGCTAGCATGTATTCAAGCAAACAGTCCAGGTTCTTATCCGAGCCATTAGGAACGGAAAATAATAATCTGCATTTCTAGGGCGTCTCTATTCACATGTGGCCTGCCTAGTTGTTCATGTCGGTTCTGGGCGAGGGAGATTGTTCAGAATGGCACATACAGACATTTGTTTGTTTGTTCGACTGCAAACGCAAAATATATTCTCATCAAACCGTTTTGATGATCTGGAAAATGCAACACATTATCAGTAATATGGAAAATAACGGATCACGATCAAAACAAAAGAAAGCAGGGTTATCGAAGTGCAAAATCTGCACTCGGTCTTCATTCTGTCAGATTCCCAGATCCACAAAATCTTTTGATAAATGCTGAGGCACTGTCAGATCAACAATCACCAGCTGGTCTGGGGCTCTGAGGAGGATTTCAAACTTTTCTTTGTCTGTCCTTGTTAAAGACAACAGAGGAACAAAAGAAAAGAAAAGAGAGAGAGAGAAAGTCATGCTGGCCATTTGTACACTGTATAAAAAAATAGTTGAACACGATCCGAAATAGTGTTATCATCTTCGTAGTTATTAATATCCCGTCAGCAAAAAACGTTCAGAAACATGTGCATTGTGTACAGACACACACAGTGTCACTTGTACTTGGTTTGTCGATGTTGGGGACTTTTATGCAGCAAGCTGTAATTTTCTGACTCGGTGACCAAAGGTGAGCAGATTAACCTGTTCAGGTAGTTAGTGATGTTATGAGTTCAGCCACCCGAACGACACACACAAGACAGCAGCAGTAGTTGAAAGGAGAGACAGAGAAGGACAACGAAGAAGAAGAGAAAAAATTGTGGCGTCCTTCACATTGATTCCAGTTTCTTCACTTCCCATTTCCCTGGAACCAACTCTAAACGATCTTCTGCTCCTTTCTTCAAGTCAGCCCCCCCCCCCACCCATCGCTCCTCATCTGTTGTGTTTGCAGAGCAGAGGGAGCTGGGGGTGGGGGGCTCGGCGGGGGTTATAGCCTCTCAATTTCTCTGTATTTCTTCCTCAGTATCGACACCTGGTCTTTGAAGAGGACCGGGTCCAGCCTCATCTGAGAGTGGACCAGAGGCATGGTGCCAAACCAGTTGGCAAACTTGTTCATGCAGGTCTGACGCTGGGCGAAATGGTCTGGGTCAGCCCAACGGGACGCTCTGGAGCTCTGGGACGAGGAAAGAGTGGTGGCAGAAAACAAATGAGTTCCAACAGGAAGAGGAAGGAAACGACTCAACGAATTATGTGTTTTGTGTTCCGGTGACCTTTCACAGATTTTTTTTTTTTTTTTGAAACTAGGCACACTAGAAGAAAATGACTACAATTTACAAATGACCACACTGTCCTTTTAGTCCTGAATGCACCATGTGGCATTTTGTAGTGTAATGTGTCAATTAGCTATAAGTTGCAACACTTTGCCCTCAGTAAAATTAAAGTATTGTCAAGGTAAGTTCTTAAACTTTTCCAGCATTACACTTTGGAAATGAAAACAATACAAAATAACTAAAAAAAAGACACTTTCAATTCACTATTATATGATTAATTACTGTTATTAATACATATTTTTTAACATTATTTTAATTTACATTCCTATGTCTTATGGCAGGGAAGAGGTAAACTAAAATAAAGCAAAATTGTATGTCTTGAACTGTCTCTTACACACACGCTACACACCTGACTAGTCCGGGAACAAAACACTAATTTAAAAAAAAAAATCCTCCAATTTCAATAACGCTGCATAATGTATAAAATATAAGCATAACTTTATTTCAGTTACACAGTTGATGTTATTGAGCCATTGGTAAAAATAAATATTCAAAAATAAAATAAAAAAATGTTCCAGCTACTTTTTCTGGCAATTGGCAAATAGAAATAATTTTGGTAATTCTAACTAACCTAAAACAAGAAAAGTTTAGTCTGATTTAACTTCAGACAGTGAGACAAAAAATCCCACCATATATGGGTCTTTTAATAAAGTGTATGAAAATATCTCTATGTGAATAACATTCCCCAAATTTTGGGAACTTTATTACACTTTAAGGGTCTTTAGACAAAAGCCAAGCCCCGTCCAGACTTTGAAAACATCCAAATGAAATTGAAGCATTTTCAATGGTTTCAAGCACCAATACAAATCCTGTACTGGTAATCCTGACTGACCACGCTCAGATTCAAATAAATCGGCTTAATCTCACCATCCAAACAAATACAAATCACCAGTGAGTGTGAAATGTTGCTCCTCACCTGTCCCATCATGGTTTCCTTGTATTGTTTCTTTTGCGTGACCTTAATGGGTGGTAGCTTAGTAACGGAAGACACGAGGAAATTCATAAGAATGTCTTCGCAGTTCGACATCTGGTCAACCATTGTCCTCAGGCTGGCTGGAAGGTAGGTGGTGTACAAGTAGTGATAATATCTGTGGGAGGAGAGCAACACGGAGAACAATGGAGTGCTCAGAAGACAAGGCGGCCCCAAACCGCGTTGGTGGAAAAAGAAAAAACAAAAGCGTGTTACTTGTGGTAGATGGCAGCCCCGGTCAGCACCATGGAGTAGTCGTTAGTCCACTTGGAGGTGTAGCCCCAGCGCTCCTTGCTGCTGTCCCAGAAGTGGCTGCGGGCCGGGTAGCCGACGATGCGGTCGGGGAAACTCTGCCACACAGTGAAGGCAAAGTCCACCTGCGGCCAGATAGCAGATTCAAATGTTTATTTATTTTTTTTAAAGTAGTAAAGTACTTGCAACAAAAATGCTAAAAATGGAGTGAATGAGAAAGCTTTCTTCATATAACAGGAGGCTAACCTCTGTGGTGGACAGTACAGTGTCTTCATCCAGACTGAGGACAGCGTCTGTGGGGATGGTGTCGTAGGGAAGGAAGCGACTGCTTATCACCTGGTAGGAGTTGGAAAACAAACGCAGAGAAAGAGAGAGAGAGAGAGAGAGAGAGAGAGAGAGAGAGAGATGTGTGACGGTTGCTGACAGTCAGTAGATGGTTGCGTCATTTTATTGCAGCTGCAGACAAATGTGTTGGCATCCCTAACAGAGATGTGTGAGTAACCTTCAAATTAAATTTTAATTTCATCACAGTAGCAAATGTTTTTTCAGAGGGAAAAAACTACATGTTCTTTTCTTTTTAAAGTCACTACTTGTATAAGTGCTGCTAACCCTGCTTTTAATACTTGTTACAATCCCAGTTTGCCAATATAACATTTATTCTTTGCTTCTCTTTCATAAGGTTGCAGCGTCTGGAGCAGTGGTTCTTAACCTTTTTTGAGGTACCGAACTCAGAAGTTTCATATGCGCATTCATTGAACCCTTCTGTAGTGATAAATAATATATGATTTTTTTTCTCCCAAATTCAAGACATGATCACTAAGTCACAAATTCAAGATCACCAAGTCTTCTTAAAAGGTAGAGTCTCTGAGAACAGTTCTTCAAAATATATTCAGTATTTTCAGCAAAGTTGATCTGACTGTCCAGGAACGACCAAAGGTATTTAAAATTTGCCACAGTTTCAACAAGTTGGCCATCGAGAGAAACTGGAACTACTTTAAGGTCTTGTTTAGATAATTTTATTAGCTCTACGTTCTTAAGAGAATGAAAAATTAATAATAAATAATAAAGACTGCGGTATTCTGATTTAGTAATGTAATTATATTAGTTGTGTTACCACCCCCACGCCACTAGAGGAAGTAGCAACCCCGAAAAGATGTGACTAAAGAGCAGATTTAGAAGTCCACAGAAAGCTACAGAATTTGGTAAAAACTGTGAGCTTTGCTGAAGTAATTAAAGACACAAGTTCAAATCAAGGCTGAGAGTGGAGCTCCTCCAATCAGGGCTCCTCCGCAGCTCTGATTGGTTAAGCAATGTAACGTGATCCTCTGCAGCAAGTGATGGCAAAGTGGGGCTTCATCACGACTTTACACTAGTGTGTCTTTACATCTGCGGCAGAGGCTCCGCCGAACCCCTGACACCGACTCATCGAACCCCTGGGGTTCGATTGAACCCAGGTTAAGAACCACTGGTGTAGAGAGAAGGATCTTTGACCTTCGCTGTTTCCTCTGAAGAACTCTTCTGCTCACACCACAGGTTTTCTACAGCGGTTACATCTGAGCCATGAGATACCTTTGATCAATATATATATATATATATATATATATATATATATATATATAT
>CAEGAF010119637.1:0-13203 GCA_903067075.1 Micropoecilia bifurca
TCACACACACATAATTCCCCCTATGTGTGATGCTCACCCTCCACTTTAGCCCCAGGGAAGACCAGTCGACCAAGGAAACTTCTGTATTTCATGCATTGTTAGGCTGGCTGAGGGCTCTTTACGACTGACCCCTGCACGTTTAGTCCATAAGTGGATAATCCTGCAGGTTCACAAATATCTGACCACTTGGGAAATATCTGTTTGAACCGATTGATGCTTTTTCAGCGACAGAGACAGAGCAATGATTGCCAATGCAAATTAATAACATTCAACAGAAAGGTCAAGAGCAGAAAACACAAAAAGATTAACATTTTGCTATTAAAAGAAATCCTGTCTTTGAGCTTTTTTTTTTTTTTTTTTTTTGAAACTGAAATCATGGGAGCGGAAAAGAAAACAAGTGTTGTTGTCTCAACACATTGTGCCGCCATGATGGCAGTTTGCCTCATAGCCCAGCGGAGCAGCGAAGGGTTCAGAAATGAGCATTTTCACATTGAGGTTTCCATTATCTTATGCTTGATCACCCCTCAAATTGCGATATTTCGTCAAGACAAATTTTCCCCGTCACGCCCCACAGGCTGCAGCGCGGCGGCTCGTTCTACTCCGAGCCTGACTGGAAAAAAAAAAACAAAATCATTTTACTGGTTGTTTTAGTAAATTGTGTTCTTCAAACATGAGCCATCGCTTACACTAATATGACACGAAGCTCATTCTGACCAAAGGCCCCATTTTTCCAAGCCTCACTGAAGCAACTCATATTTACATGATAAAGACTTTCTCAGGCTCCTGCTAGATTTAAAGATGCAGCTCCTCACACTGCTAAAATACACAATCTTAGCAAGTTTTGTCTAATTAATAGAGCAAATATGTCTTTTCACTAAATATAAGAGCTTGTTTTCAGTGATTAATTCCTTAATATTGATTTTATTAGTTTTTTAGTACTATAGTAGTTATAGTTTTTAGTATAAGTGAAACTACTAATAGTTTCACTTATAAAATGGGAGAAAATGCGTTGTTATAAGTGGAAAAAAATCTTCTAGAGGACTTAGTAGATAAAGAATCTACTAGTTTGACTTAAAACAAGCTTCTATATCTTAGTGCAAAGTTACTTGTAAGCTAGTCTTATTTCAAGTGTACCAAGATATCTGCACTAAAAACTAAACAAAAAAAACTGGTAATTTTTTTTTTAGTTTTTGTTGTGTATGAACATTTTGTCAGCCAGAATGCAGATATTTGTACAGAATCGCTGCTTTAGCGATTCTGTACAAATGTCCTAAAATCTGAGGCACTGCTTGTAGAACAAGATCATCTCATTACCACCAATGTTGAAATTTTAATGCCTCATTACAGTCATCCATTTTCCAGCAGCGGTTCTGTCACAGCAAACTTGGAGTACGCTTTTATCACCGGCTGCAGTTGACATGTTGACAAGTTGACATACAGTGCTGTAAAAAAAAAGTTAAAACCTTTCAAGCATTTTAATATTTTCTATCCTTTTTAAAGCTCGCAGTATTTAATAGAGTTTCTATGCGACAGATACGGGTTATAATGATCCTACATATAATCCAAAGCAACCAACCGGCTAAATTGTAAACGAGTCTCAATGTTTATGTGATTCACTAAATGCAACTGCTCTGAACGGCAGAGAAACAAAACTCAGAAAAATGAAACATCACAAAACGATAAAGTTGTGAAGAGGATTGAAGGGAGGTTAGATTATAATCCCAAGCGTTTTGCATCTCACAAGACACTTTTCCATCTGTCTAATAAAAACAAAGAATGTGGCACAAAATATAATCTAGGTATATTTTGTGCAAAAGGCCGATAGTTAAGTTTGGAGGAGCTTCACACAGCTCAGGTGGGTGAATCTTTTTAATGCTCAGCTGTTAGTTTTTCCCTATCAGATTCCTAAAAAATGTACAAAAGTAATAAGACAGTGTAAAAGGTGAACTTTGTGTACTTGCAAAAGCAGACTATTTACAAGAACATGGCAAAGCCTTCGCAAAGAAGAGCAGGAAAGCATAAACAGCTTACTGTGTTTGTTTGGAGCAGCGATGGTTGCAGAGTCTATATCGATAACGCTCGTTTGTGTACTTAGGATGCAGCAGACCGTTACTGCAGCAGCTTTGCATAGCGCTGTAATTGTGTAATGCATGAGGTGGGAAACATAACACTGGAAGGAAACCTATCAAAAGCTGCAAATGACTCGAGATTGTGGTAAACGTCATGCGGCTTGGGATACACTGGACGGGCGGTTTCGGCCAAAGCGCTTTCAAATGGCCTAGTCAAAGTCCCGACCTGAATCCAATTGAGAATCTGGGCCGTGATTTGAGAATTCCAGTGTCCAGACGCGCAAAGCGCTACAGTTTGAAAAAAAAAAAAAAAAAAAAAAACGGGAAGAATTTTCAGCGGCATGAACACTATTTGCAAAGATTTGTATGTTCTCCCAATGGATTGGAAGTGATATGGTGATGTAGACCGAAGCTAATTGCAACAGCCCTCAATATATTTGCTCATAAAAGATAGACAAAAAAGTGCTGTAGCTCTGCTGTACTCTTATATCTCATTAGACATGTTTGTACTGCATAACTGACTCTCTCTAATTTAAATGCACTCTGATAATTAGGCCCTACAGTAATTACTACCGATGATTGTATTTATGCAAACTTGAAAATTGTGAAGTAATAAGTGCAGAGGAGTTAATTGGGTTTAAGATTTACAACTTTTTTTCTTTTTTTTTTTAAACACGTTGCTTCACATCACTTAAGAACAGACACCAAAATCAGAGCGAGAGAACATGTAGTCCTGCGAGTCTTGCAGTACATGTTAGTATTAAAAAATAAATAAATACAAAATTTAAAAATAGGCATCAGAGCCAGGGCTGGAGAATAGAAAGAGTCCATAGTGCGATCAATATTCAAACGGCAAAATGAATCTGACTGGAGCGAGAACTTCTCATCAAACGGGAAGAGAAATTGGATATGAAAGATGACCTGCCATAAAATCCGATTTCCCACAATGCCATCTGTCAGACAGCAGCCGGGGAATAATGACAACGGTTAATGAAAGTTGAGCTCTGGTTCGGCCATGGTTTAAATCAGCTCTTCCATCCAGCCGTCTTGATGTGCTGACTCAGTGCCCTGTCCTCTATCCAACCCAGCAGGACACGAAGGAACAAAGGAGCCAGGAAACCCTTGACTTGATTCCAACCTCATTCAAACATGTACACAAAAAGAAAACTTAAAAAAATCAGGCATTAATATCACCTTCTAAAGGGAGGACTCTGACTCTGATCAGAGGTCGGTGGAGAACATGCTTATTGGGATAGCAAAAATTTTAGAATCTTTAAAAGAAGAGACTTATTAGACACCAAGTTTTATTTCTACCACCTTGTAACCTTATGCATATTCACTTTCAGTTGTGGAAGTTGACTAATCTTCTGTCTTTCTACTATTTTGTACCAGATTGGAGATTCGTTTGGATACGCAAATTCTCAAGATAGTCATAATAATGCTCAAATCTCACATATAAATGTCATTTTATGGGATGATTTTCTGAAATCTGTTAGAATCCTCATAGGATCCCAGCTGCCTGACCTCAGCCCAAGTCAGCCTGCGTTTCAACCAAATTCAAATAACAAAAGGTAAACCCGAACGAGAGAATGACTCCAAAGCAAAGGTCAGTCGCTGACATCTTAAACCGATTTGGAAACCTCTGGCTTTGACCTCCAACAACTGTTTTCCCCAACTTTTAAACGCTCACGCTTCATGCCGCGCACAAAACATGACGCGTATACAAGTCGGACGACTTATAGTAAGGAGGTGGTTTATATAAGGCTAACATGAAACTCAAAAGGTTAAGCTGTCACACCTTCATCATACTTTTCCTGTTTCTATTAGGCAAACAAGTTGGGGAAATGCGCAACGACGCCGTGCTAGAGATGTCTTCGCTTTAAAGCGGAGTGTTTTCAATTCATCTGGTTCTCGAGAAATCAAAAGCCTCGGGGTCTTAAAAAGCAGCGCATGTGTATCTTTTGGAAGCTGCGTATGTAAAGTTAATGGCCTCTTAAATAAACTGTCAATCGTACCAGTGAGTTGCTTGTTTCTTTTACCCACCCGAGTGCACAATTCTTTTGTTTTTTCTCTCCCCCCCTCCCCGCCTCCCTCTCAGCCATGAAAGATGTTTTGCCCCACTCCGGGAAATCTCTCATCTTTTCCATTCTCCATCTCTGCTCAAGCAGCCCGGCTGCCTCCTCTGTCAAACAGCAGATTTAGTAATTGATCCCATTTGATCTTGTCGATTTCCATTTCAATCTACAAGCCGTCAAGAGGAGGGTGAAGGCGGCGGGGGTTGGGGGGGGCCTGACCAGGAAACCCCCGAAAAGTGGCGAGGCTGCACTGTCAAAGATTATACGGGTCCAAGGTGACTGATGTCAGGAGATAGGAGCTCTTAGATTTTACTGTCTCATTCAAATATACACTCTCCTGTTGAGCTGTCAGTCTGAATCATGGCTCGCCGTTTTCTCTCGGCCAAGAGGGGAATTAGCAATATTGAATCCGCAGCTGAATATTGAGCAGCTCCTGGCGTAGCCCCCTCGTTTAATCCGATAGCATCTTCGGAGGGGGCAATTAAAGCCGAAACAGGAAGGACCACAGAAACAGGGAAAATAAATTGGTTTCACTTTTTCTGCAAACAGTATGAGTAATGTAGGGATGTGAGTAATTACAGTACAGTTCTCTCACACCAGAGAAACCTTAGACGCGAGGCCATTTATGTGTGTTTTAACAGGAAGAATATTTCCAGTGGTCCTCTCTGTGGGATGTACCAGTTATGCTGTTAAGGCCAATGAACACTGTGGGTACAGCGGTGGGGACGAATGGAGCTCGGCGTCTTGTTTTTGGTCTCAGTCACCAGTAAACATTTTTTTATTAATATCTGATGAAGCATGGAAGATGATGGGAACCTTTTCCAGTTGTTCATATGGACTGAAAGGAAAAATGAGACGGATTTCCAGAGTTTAAGCGTCGAGTCCGTACATTGACTCATCCATCATCTGTTGTTTCATCCACTTAGCAACATGTCAGGACATCCTTCCATCCCACTTTAATGAAATAACTGAATTCAATTTAGTGAAAACGCTTGTATTTAAACTTAAACTGTGGATCAAAATGACCAGATACTTTAAGTGCTAATTTCAGACAGGAATACTACGGAACATATTCTTGAAAAATTTATATTTTGAAGAATCCCCCAAACTCGCTGTGCTCACCTCTTTTGGCTGTACGCATCTAAAAAAGCTTTTCCTTTTTAAATATTGATGCTGCCCTTCTCTTTCAGACAGGCCAACATTTTATTTTATTTTTTTAGCTCCAAAGTGCATAAGTGCTGTTATTGGCATTTTGATGGTGGGCCGTAAATGGAGCGTGCGGTTTTCTCCTGGCGTACCTCCCAGCTGATAACAGCCGTGTCTGTTACATGAAGGAAAAACACCGGCGCACGAGTCCAAGAGCCGCTACGAAACGTCTACTTTTGTTTGTGTTGATGAGAGCATGAAACACGGGGAGGTGAAGAGGGACAGGAGGAGGCAGGAGGGTTGGAGGAAAACAGGAGGTGAGAGACGAGCCCTCAATAGAAGTTACATAATGTGAAGGGATGAAATCTTCCCCTTTCCGTGTCCTTGCTCTAACCCACCCGGCAGCCCCGCAGCTTGAAAGATAGAGTTAGCACATCCTTGAGAATAACCTGCTTGTAATGAGTGCTTTGTAATCTTCGGTTGGACTTACTTTTAATTGACAAAAGAACCATCAAAGGCAACTCTATAGCTGGGGCTAAGCGTAAATCATGTTTTAATTAAGAAGGATGGAAGGATTCCTTTCCTCCCTCAGCGACAAAGACTTTCCCAAAGGAATGCCTTCAAATTTCATGGTAACGTCGCTCTAAATAGCTAGAACTAGAAGGCAACTGGAAGCTCTGCTAGCCAAGAGGAGTCTCTGTTTTCTTTCATTTCTTTTTAGCCGTTTAAGCAAGTCGGCTGGCTGAAAAGCATTACTCTCCTGCAGGGAAAGGATTTGGCTAACATGACAAAATGAAAAAAAAAAATGAAAAAAGAAAAGAGTGTTGTGTCAGCCAATTATTTTGTGACTCTGCCCTTTCATTTTTCTTTCAGAACATTTACTTAAATTACTGCAATGGGAATTAGCCTCGCTGTGCAACGGCAATGTCATTTCGCTACGTTTCATTTAAACGAAGAAGCGAGTGTTTGGACATAATGTACAGAACCGTGTTTGGTGAAAAAAAATACAGCAAATCAGCACAAACATCTTATATCACGTATCATGGTAGAGGGGTGATTATTTGGGTGTGCAAATGTTCAAGAGTTTGATCATCTTTATTTCTATCAACCATTCAACGAAGGGACTAAACTGGAAAAACCTCAAGGTTTTGCAATGATCTAGTCAAAGTCCAGCAATTAGTCAGATTAAAAATATTTGATGGAAGAGGTCAAAATTAACCCAGAAAAATATGAGCAAGTGATTGATTCATACAAGGAAGGATGATCTTAAACTGTTTTATCAGTCATGAAATGGATGCTTTTCCATGATGGTATTATAATCATTTGTGTTATTACATTTGCATCAGCAACCAATCATGTTTACTCCAGTTTTTAATACTGGAGTGACCAGTTAAGTCTTGCTGGTCCTATGTACATGCTAACATTTTAAGCTAAACCAAGAATACTTCCATCTTACACTCGCTTGTGTGTCTGCAGTTTACTGTCACTGCACTCATCTGTCCTCTGCTAACCTCTCTCAGAACAAAGGAGTCGCAAAATTAATCTAGCCAGGTCGATGGCACGATGAAGTGCAATCAGAAACCTTTCAAAAACCCAAAAGGCAAAAATCAGAATCCTGTTATTCTGTCTCGTCTCGCAGACGAGACAAAGGGCCCAGAAGAACCTTAAAACACCTATTGATCTGTGTTAAAGCCATCACAGCTCACTTTCTACGCCATGATTCACTAATAACTTTGAATGGCCATAGCAAATCACTGCCCACAGAAGCCATTATCCACAAACCAATCATTAACATGTTATTTATGTGTGCTGGAGCGTAGGTGGGGGACGATAGGCCATCAGGGGGCCAGGTGGAGGAATTAAACTCGCAAATCATTTAGTATCTGCCATTTTTACTGGCGGGTTACTCGTTAGCAATAAACAAAAAGTCATTATTGCAGCACACCCCTCAGCCTGTAAACGTCTGAGAAGCCGAGACGGGAAATGGCGATGGGTAAAGGCCCTACAACAGTGGTTTTGGTCTGATAGCCCAGGAGGGAGCCCAGCCAGCATCTGTGCTTATTCCAGTAAAATGACTGAAATGGCAGCCGTGATTGCCTGCAAGTTATTTGATTAGGGTTCCCTACAGATTCCTCATGCTGCTAGAGCAAAAAGGAGAGTGGGGATAAAAGGCGGACTGTGCTGTTGATCCATCAATAAGAACACACAGTGCTGTGAAAAAGCATTTCCCTCTTACAGATTTCTTCAGCTTCGGCTTTGATGTCACATTTAAATGTTTCACATCAGCTTTCAGATGATTATTTCACTAAATAATGTGGGGGAAAGAAATCCAGGCCGACTTAGACCAATGTAAAAAAAAAAAAACATTAAGAAATCATAAAATCACTTAAATAGAACTTACCTGACAACATGAGGTAGACTCAACACTTGATGCTTTGTTCATGTTCATGTTCATGGCCTATTCTGGTGAAAAAAAGAGCTGCTTTGTCTATGTTTTACCCCCAGCCAATAGCTGGGGGTATTGGCTGGGGGTAAAATCAGCTGATCCAGAAGTTATTTCCGTTGATACTTGTTAGCTATCAGTAGAGATAAAAAAAAGTCTGTAAATATTAGTCTTATGTGTTAGCTTCCCTTTCCACAAATAGGCAGCTCCATGCATTTTTAGAGATTTTTGCTATTTGCAGGCAGTTGTATCTCCTGTACCCTCACAAATACCAGGTGTCCACTGTATCGGGTTTAGGAGGCAGTTACTTTTTCAGATTGGATAACTTTTTCACTCTTATGAATAAAATAATGTTCTTAAATGGAATGGAGATCTGCAAGCACTGCAACGGCTGAAGGAATGGTTTAACTGCCTTTCTGCTACAGCTGTGTTAACTCAAGATTCTCACCTCTGTCCTCTAAAGCTCATCAATTAACAGGTCAAATGCTGTTAATCAGATAAGAAAGCGAGAGTTTTGCCGGGTGTTGGCTCTAGACCGGCTCTTGGCGAGAGCAACAATGTTGTGACACCTCGTTGTCACCACACGGTTGCCAAGCCAAGAAGATGATTCCTCTCTCGCAGCAAGCTTAAAGCCTCCCATCAGTTGGCGGACAGTCTTGTCTCATCAGGCCTGTAGCCTGGAGGGCTAGCTTTAAGCAGGAAGGAGCGTTTTATGAGTCACTGGGTAAAAACACTGAGTCATTGTTCATTTACATATTCAGCTGCTAATGTTGCGGTGGTCTGCAGGCAGGTGACTGTCCCCTTATTTTGACTCGTATTCAGGAGCCTGACCGGAGAGGCGGTGCGCAAATTAAGCCATACCTTCGCTTGGATAAAAGAGCTTCAAGCGCTCACGCACTGACTTTTGGCACTCTCTCCACATCATAAAAACACTCACATTTCACCAGCCCACCCAAGCACACATCACACACAGTCGCTAATGAATGGCAACGCTAATTAGCCCCTTTCTCTCTCGCTCCCTTTTTCCTCCCACTCCCTTAACACAGGATCACAGAGTGTGGGTCGGTCGTTCTCATTTTGCAGGGCAGGCTATTCACCAGAGGGCCCTTTGCTGCCGAAATCACCAAGATGCTGGTGAGCAGCTTGTCTGATTAGCAGTGATTACTTTCTAATTGGAGTTCTCCAAAACACGATGACCTCTGCTTTGTGTATTGATGGGATTAATCGCAGTCTGGCAGAATTAGAAATCCCACCTGAATACATTCCTTTCTCATTGTATTAGAAGGTCCTTTACCCTTTGCCGCCCTGCCACTTTTATTTTTTGTTTTGTTTTGTTTTTGCATCCTGAGTGGCCACCAATCTTTTTTTGAGAATTTAAATGCTTCCTACCTTCATCACAATGTATTTTTACACAGAGGCTTTAAGAAACGATTTTATATCGTATCCTTTTTAGACATTTTACGTCGAGGGAAAAGCATCAAGTAGCCTGGTGTATTGTTCATGGCCTATTCTGGTGAAAAAAAGAGCTGCTTTGTCTATGTTTTAGCCCTCGGCAATAAACAGTAACTTGATGAAGTATTAATACTTCTTGAACGTTTGCATGTTTCGTCAAGACAGAAGCAGAAACTTCAGTGCATTTATTGAGATTTCATGTGACTGACCAAAATAAAAAGCCCATATTTGGATGGAGATGATGGTGGGCTGCCTTTTCTTCCTGAAGGGAAAGGGAGGCAGAAGGACAAATGGAGCTACTTCCATATTCCTGGGTTTAACCCTTCCAGATTCTCCGAAAGACTTGAGATTAGGGTTTAGTCAATTTCTGACAAGACATCAAGCAAAATCCTAGAACCAGTTCTACAATGGAATAGTGTAGATCAAATCATATTTATGTGTCAAATAGTCCAAACAAAGTCCAGACCTAAATCCAATGGAGTTTGTGGTAAGAATTGACAATCTACATTCAACCCAGTTGGACTGAAGTTGAGTTATTTTGCAAAGGACAATGTTTGACACATGTGCCCAAGGACTTTCAGCCTTTCAGTCTAGCCAAAGATAGTCTGACAGATTAATTATTAAGAAGCCACCTGGGTGCTTCCCTTCAGTGATTTTTAAGGAACTCTACATACCTTCGGCCCAAGGAACGCCTCGAGGATGTGGCTGTTGCCTTTGCATAGAGATATCAGATAAGTAATGGGTGGATTGATGGATGGCCTTCAAGTGTATTCAACATCTTTTAAGCAATGATACCAAACAGGTAATAAGAAGAGTTTGAATCTAGCAGACTGAAAGCCTCCTACTCTTCTTTCCAGTTACATCATCAGATGAAGGATGCAAGAATGAACTTGTCACAGGAAGAGGTGAAAATGGGCAAAGTTGTTGAAAAAGAACACGCAAACTAGAGAGAACAGGTTGTTGAAATCAAGAAACAGACTCGGAGTGACCGCTTCAGGCAGAAGCGCAAACCAATGACACAACAAGAGCACTCGCATGTGAAGAGAAGTGGAGGAATTGTGAGTGACAGAAACACCAACAGGGGATGCAAAGACAGGAATTGTTGCTTATGTAGAGAGGTGCAGATACACCAGCACGGGTACGCGGAGACTGATCGAGTGCGACAACCCAGAAATCATCCAGTAAGTGAGAGGAAAGAGGAGATGCTGCGGGACGGGCCCTCGCTAGAAGCCTTCCCAACCGCAGAGTGTGTTGTCAGTGCAGAGAGGTTGATGCCAGCATCACAGTCTCCACTTAAGAGCCTGCTCTAGAGCATTACCCCATCTACAGGGACCGGGGAAGGCGAGCCGGCGTTGATGCGAAGCCAGCGCTGGGAGGAACTGACCAGGTTTCTGATATGCTTCCCTGACATCAGTCACCCTTTGGAAGTCATGTTGCTGCACCACTCAGTGTAAAACATTTCCTATGCACGTTTCCTGCTGCAAGTAGTGACCCGCACACAATCTCACATCGCCTCCCACGACTACGGTGCACAGACGGACTTGTTTGGGCTCAAAGAGTGATGAGAAAATGCGGGTTTGATAAACGTATCTCTGTGTAAAGTCAACAAAAATTGAGATATGTGTTCATTCGCTGTTGTGTCGGTGTTGTCTACCTAGAGTAAACACGGCTTCTGATTGGGATTAGCTAACAAAAGTCCGTGGTTGGGGTTGGGAATAAACAACCGCATTTAGTCACTCACAGCAACAGAGATTTTATGGACAGTGGCCTGATTAACCACAGGTCATTGCTCTGTATTTACATTTTATAGTTACTATCAGTCGAGCTAACTTGGAATGCGACACAGGAAGTTATAGCAATGCTATTAGTGACGAGGCGCCGAATGTTAAATTTATGCACAAATTACATTTTATTGTTAATGGTGCCAATGTTTAATTTTAAGAGGCTTTAAGTAGAAGCAAATCAGCTTTTCACCTTGCTGCCAGACTACAGTAATTATCTTCTGCCTGTGTCTCTTCATTATAATACTCAACGCAGAAACATGAAAGTGGTATTGATCCTGTTAGATAACTTTCAACAACAAAGCTACTTAGTGTAATCACAGGAAATCACTTTTTTCTAGACAAGAAAGAGCATCTCTGCATATACAAATTTCCCTTTTGTTGCATTTTTACTCAGAACCTTGTTTTATAACTATGTCACCTTAAATGTAGTGCAGCCTCAGCATCATCAGGCTTTCCATTAACATGGCCAGATTTAAACATGTGAAAGCCAGATGATATAAATACATTATGGGGAGCTTAATGGAACATGTCCCTCTTGTCTTCTAATCTGAGGACATTTTCCATTAGCCTAATTGCAAAATGGTAACATTCAAAATGCCACAGAATGCTAAATCGCGATGGGTCTCTGCTACTAAAACATAGGTTCTCTCTAGGCACTCTAGCGTGCAACCCAAAACGCTCAGGGATTCATTAAGGAAATCAACAAAGTGTAAACGGATACAATGGAGGAAAGCGATGCCTAGTTGTTGTAGTGGTTTAAATTTCTGAGAGCATATATGAAGCCAAAACAATCATCAAAGCATGAAATATCCTCATCAATATCCTCCGCTGGCTTGTAAATATCAAAATGCACTTTTATGTAACAATAAAGCAGTTTGATCTGTAATTCAAAACCTGACAGAACTACCAAATATGGTTAATGACAGAGGATTTATGACGACATAACTCTTAATCAGGTAATAAACAGCTTTATTTTATCAATAGTTAGCTTTAGTAATACTTTTTCTGGGACTGTGCTGTTTAGCATTTATTTCCTTTCTTCCGTTACATTAGACTGATGTGAGTTTTAAAGACCAAACATGTTGAGTGACAGCTAACTATAGCCAGACTGGTTGAGTTTGGATTGTGTGACCGTGTTCCAAGAATCCCTGGAAATATGAGATTCTGGTGAAACAGAGGCTTAGAGGACAAGATTGTAGGTACTTGGTCACAATGCTGGTCAGAACTGGAGCAGCAATTGTATAATCTAATCTGAATACCATCACATAAGCAAGGTTTCAAATTATATCAATGGTCACAAGCAGTCATTTTCTACTACTGAATTGCAAGTAAATATACTTAAATCCCTGTATAGTGCCGGTTAGTTAAGTCTTCAAGCCACTGCACTGATTCTTCCTTTTTTCCACTGGATAAATCATCTTCATATGCTGCTAATTTTTACTTTACACTCTCACAGACTTTCTTTTCACTAGTTTTGTCTTATGCATTATATCTCACTTTGGTATTCCAGACAAACAGCATCACTCTTTGGGAACTGTCTGGGCAGACAGGTGTTTTATAGTCATATTTTTTTATGATCATTTTAAAAAGAAGTACAAGAAATATTTAAAATAATTTATATAAAGAATGCACAGCATTCACTCATGGACAAAAAGTGTCCTGTCTCTTTAAATGCTACCCAATTTCAATCCCCCTTCGTAGTTAAATAGAAAATAGCTCTTGTATATCAAACAAGCTTGAATCGAATTGCTCCATCTTATGTCAAAAACGCCATAGGCAGCGATATCGGCGGGGATACTAAAACATTTAACTGACAGTTTCCAATTACACATTTATTGATTATTACAGATCTCTCCATCCTCCCGGTATAGCAACCATCTATTACTTTCTTTAGGCCCCCCTCATATGACAGGATAGTGAAGCTAAAGTGCCCCACAGATCAAAATTTTATGTCCTGTTTTTAGTGAATCAAAAATTACCCTCTGTATTCGGCCCATAACAGCACAGCGAAGCGCTACACCCAGAGAGCCTGGCTGACAATAATTGCAGTAAAGAGTCGTAATGGCTCACAATTGCACTTTTACACTCCGTACCCTGTGATCAAAAAGCCTGTTAAGGCTGTGGACGTTTTTACAGTAGCATTTAATGGCAGAATAGCACACACACACACACACACACACACACACACACACACACACACACACACACACACACACACACACACACACACACAC
>CAEGAF010119650.1:0-15814 GCA_903067075.1 Micropoecilia bifurca
GTTCAAGAGCCAATGATCGGCCGATCCCGATCATCACCGATTTCACGGAAATCGGCCGATTATGATCGGTGACCGATCGATCGGCACACCTCTAATTTAAAGCATAGTTCTAGTTTAATTTATTTATTGTTTTTACTGCAAATCTTATAATAAACTTCGATTTACTATTTTACCACTCTCACCCAGCTGGCTGTAATGCTCCAGCTACTCAAGTATCAGTGTTAACGCCATTGTTCCTGATAATCCATTGCTCCCTTGATCACCCCTGCCACCATAAGTGTTGACTCTTTTTTGAAATGTTCTTGACCCTCAATAAAGCCGGTGTTTGGTTGTCTGTCCATCCTCCCATCCATCCCTTCTCTGTTTATAAACGGGCGTTTAAGACTAACTCAAAGGTTCTGGTGTTAAATCATCATCAGAGATTTTGAAACCAGGCTGACTTTGATCCAAAAGCATGCCACATCCATTAGAAATCCCCTAATAAATATTAATCATTAACCTGTCTCTCTGATAAGGTTCTCCTGAAAAAAGCTGCTTAAAGAAATTTTGGGTAAACGTTAGATGGGTTGTTGAAGGGAAGGACTGAGAGTTAGTTTAATCCTTTCAGTGATTCATGTGGAAGGAAAACTTCCTCCTGACCTTCCAACTAATGAGTTATAACAGTAGGCTTTTAGACAAACAAACTTTCAAATAGGAGTTTAAAAATCTAGAAACAAGAAACAGCTTTTTCTTAATTTTTTAAAATTTATTGTAAACTATTTAAATAAATACATGTAAAAAAGGTTGTATACCCAGTGCTGCCAACCTTTTCTGACTGAATTGAAACTGATATTACCTGTTGAGCTTTACTTTATCATTCATTTGTAATGTTTCACGGTGTAGATGCATTTATGTTTCATAGTGATTTATTTCCCCCCACTCTTCTTTATGTCTGTTAAACTGCAGACTGACACTTGCCTAAGAAAAACAAAAATACTATTATTTTTTTAATGAATCAATTTCTTGTTTGGTGTAAGTTATAAATATTTGAGAGATTTTTCTATTTACATGAAATTGACCTCTTAGTGGTCAATCGAAATTTGCAGTTTTTTCAGTTGTGAAACATTTACACAGTTTACTTGCTCTTATAGTGTTTTTTCTTTTAAGTCTTAACTGTAAGGTTCTGTGTTTTTATTGGGCTATTAAAAACCCCCAACAACAAAAAAGCAAATTTCCAACTAAGTAGTTCTGCCACTCAATAGCTTTTTATCTGTAATATGACCCTCACTACCATATCTCCCTTGACCCCAGTCATTGCCACTCTTAAAGGCTATCAGTGCGTTTGCTGCCTTGTTGCCATGTTTACTTAACTCTGCTTTTGTTTGATAGGAGAGCTACACAGAGATAGCAGGCATGCAGCGCTTTGGGGCTTTCTATATGGATTATCTCTACACAATGGAGAACAGCAGCTCCAAAGGTATTGTTTCATTTCTTCTTCCTCACACAGTTTGTTTGGTTACCTTGTTTCCTTCTTTTTCTTTCTCTCTCACTCTTCCCTCCTTCCCCCTTTCTTTCTCTCTTACTACTTTTCTCTTTTCTTCTCCCTGTCAACCTGGCCCACTCAAGACCTTGAAGAAAGAGCTCTCCTTGTTTCATTCACAGCCACCTGGTCCTTGACCCTCCCTGTCCTCACTCTCACCCCAAACTTACCTGCGGGGCAACTGTCAGTAGTGTTTAGTCTACGCTGACACATATTTGAGTTTCTCTCTCCTTATTGCTTGTTGAAACCATGTTTTCCCCTCTTTCGCTTTACCTGTAAGCTGTTGAGAAAGTGAATTGGCCCCACTTGCCTAATTAGGTGTCACTCTTCCTGGCAGAAGTCTTAAGATGTGCAAGGAATGAGGAATCATTCCTTAGCAGCAGCAACACTTGAGATTGTTTATCCAAATCCAAGAGATCTGAAGATCCCATTAAGAGATAAACTGTTCTTGAATTGGAGATGTTATTCTCGGACCTCTTTGCTCATTTGCCTTTTTTCAGTTCTGGTGGGAAAGATTCATTTTGTGCTCTTCTGCTAAAGAAATTAATTCTACACTACCTTGTTGTCATTTATCTTATTTAGTGGCAGTAGTCCAGAACAATATCCTTACCTTTGTTTTAAGGTGTTAATGAATGAGTAGAGGAATAGCTCTTGCCTTCTTGAGCATGCCTCTGGTCCTATATTAATCCCCAAAAGGACTCGATTCTGCATTCCCACTGGAGTGCAGAGTCACAAACAAAATACTTAGGCCAGTTAAATACACCTTAGAATAATTACTGCAGATTAAATTTATTCTTAATCTTGAGGAACGAGGACGCTTTCAGATGTCTAAATTGGTGCTAATTTCGGCCTCCTCATCATTACATTGACCATTCTAACTATGGCCATCTGGTTAATATTAGGCGTAATCCACTGCAACCCTATCTTACTGGGAAGCGGGGACAGGGGGGCAAGGGAAGGTGGCAATGCCTGTCGCCTTTTATAAGTTTCAAAAATCTGTGAGTTACAACCCTCCTTCTCAAGCCAATTCCAAAAAAAACCAAAAAAACAAAAACTTAAAGGTCATAGTGTTTAACTGAGCTCAGCGTATTGCTGGAATGTAATGGGAATAAAGCAAGTTTTGACCCTTTGTCCTCTTCCTCCCACTCTGCCATTCTTCCACCCCCGTCTTTTATTTTTAATTTCTCTGTGTTTTTTTTTTTTTTTTTATTGCTGTGGAGCTTAGTCTTTTAAGTGGACTTCTGGTACATGAACCTGAGATGAATGAAGGGACAGCTGTGTGAGAGAACAGGACATTTGGAATATTCATCACTTTGGTTGTTCATGGCTATGTGTTTTGCTCCCTGCTGCTGAGTTACACCACAGCTATCTTTGTAGTGCTATTCCAGGGAATAGAGGAGAATGTAGAACTGGAAATATTAAAATGAAAAACAAATCTTTTATTCTGTCTACAAAAAAAGTTCACATTTGGGGCTGAAAGAAGATACCATCAGTATTTTAAGCCATCCTATTATGTTTTTGTAGGTTCGCAGGACTTTTCTGGGCTACATCCAGAGGAGTTGGCACCTGCAGTTCAAGAGACCTCCATGAAGAGGCTGGTGGTCGGACCTCTTGACATCCGGCTACACAGTAGTGCAGCCCACCGCATCCTCAAGATGATCACCTGTGCCATGGATCATGAATATGAGCCTTATTGCAAACCACAGCAAGGTCAAAGTTCACTCTTGAACATGTGACCAAGCCTCACACACTCGTGTTTCATTCTCCAGATCCTGTATTTTACCCTCACCATAAGGTGTAGCAGTTATACTTTCTAATGTCTTCATCACATTGCTATCTACTTACACAATCTGTTCCTCAGCACACAGCTGTGCATAAAAGTAACAACTTTTAAAGCCTTTTGAGGAAGTTTGAGGCCAAACACATTCTCTTAGTGATCATTCCTAGATACTTGTAGAGGTATGAACATTCCCTGGGTGGTTGTGAAAGAGAGAGGAGTGTGCTTTTGTGTTTAATAGTTGAAGCACTAACATTGTGAAAGACTTGGAAATAAGTTTTACTCTGGTTTAAATGACTTCACCTTTGGAAACAAAATATGACAGATAATGATTCAATCAGAAGTGTTGTCCTTTGGTCAGTATTGATACTTTTCGTGCATATATATTCTCCTGTCTCTACTGCAGTGGAAGGTATGAAAAGATTCCCAGGTGGAGTTATAGAATTAATTTATTAGAGGCAGTTCCAAAACATATCACACATGTGTATTGTCTCACAGTCTCATTTATACTATTTTGTGGCGATGTAGATGTACGCGTGCTAATTTTGTAGCTAATTTCAGATTTGTGGTCTTTGCAAATATTTAACCTGTTGATATTAATTTGATCAGACTGCAGGTTTCCTCTATGAATTATAAGAAGAAATGACAGCAATGAAAAGACTATTTCTAGCCTTTTTGCTGTGAGCAGTCAGTTACTTATAGCACAAGGCAACATCATGCAGTTGTGTGAAAGAGAAGTCGCTGTAAAACAAAGGCAAAGTAGTTACAAAGTTTAGCATTTTACATTGGCTTTTACCTTGTTTAATCTGGCTAGCATTCCAAGTAACATCCTTCTCAATCTCTGAAAATTTCAAAAACCTGCAAGCATTTCTAAATCCAGTATGTTGTGTGACAAAGAGAGTTTGGAAACTTAAAAAGTTAAACCACAGCAACCTTTATTTCAGCTCTGTCAGTTTTCTTTGAAATAGCTTCTTTACCTCTCTGTGCTTTGTTTGAAAAACATTGCAGATACTGAAAATGGTTCCTATTGAGTCTTCTTCACATATCCAGACATGGTCAAAGCTTTTTGTGGCTCATTCTCTGATCAGAAAAATATGTTTTAAGTTTCTGACCTGTTGGTCAGCTGATAAATTGAACTTTGGCTGACTCCAATAAGTTTACAATATTATGCACAATAGAAAAAGAATGCTTATTTACAGAGTGCTTTACCTCCTGTTTTTAGATTTACAACTTCCGAACTAGGAATAATAAAAAAAAGAAAAAAAAACAGTCAATTTTCGGTTCCTCACTTTTAAATCTTGCGTGTTTTGTATTCCTTTTGTATTCCTTTAAGTTTTACAAGTTTTTTTCTTTTCTCTGAGAAAAGAAAAAAAATGCTGCTCAGTTGTATTTTCCATATAATTTTAAGCGTTATTTAGTCCCACAATCAAAGTACAGATTTCAAGTGAGTCAGGGATTTTTCTAAACTATGCGCAATTGTGTGTATCTTAACATGCACAATTACTCTTTTTCAAGTGTATTACAGTGAGTTCTGTTCTGAATGGTTAAAGACTATTTGTCTTCATTACCACTTTATTGTGTCTAAGCTCAATTAATTATCTAATTGTGCATTGAGGATATCTAGTTGAACCCTGCTACTCTATTCTTTTTAGACAGAGCAGTGCTAGTCTAATCTGAATCATACTCCAGGTTGGCCAGAGACCAACAACTATTAGATTAGGTTCTGGGACCACCATGGAGGTGGGAGCCAAGCCCATCAGAACCCTAACAGAACTAAAAGAAGCCAGAGTCCCAGAACAAGAGCCAAGACCGCAACAGAAGTCTACCTCAGGCATAAGACATGGTATTCCTCATAAAAGGTGGGCAGGTTTGACTTCACTGCTGCCTTTTCTGGGGGGTTATAATTATTAATTTTATAAAGCTGTTCATGAATATAGCTACTGAAAAGCACACTAAAGCTATTGCCAAAAGGCTTCAAGTAAATCAGTTGTGATTTATTTGATGGTTACTTTTTTCTGGGAACCTGATTATGTAGTTCATGTAGCAGGCATAGTGGGAGGACGCAGAATCCCATAAATTGATTTACTTGCCAAACTGTTTATATGAAATCCAAATGAACTCCTTATGGCAGCATTCATTCTAAAATTATACTCTGACACTTTCAATTTAACATCAGCATCTCTCCAATATCTAAAAGTAAATAATCTAAGGTAAACGTGTGTATTTGTGTCTGAATACCTCTGCAGAAGCTATTGAGGCGTGCCATGGTCCAGCTACTCCAGAGGAGATCTCTCGTCTAGAAGAATTCATACCAACCAGACTCACTTCTGTCACTTTGCTCCAAGTCTCTGTTACCGTCTCCATGGCAGAGTTCAACCTTCTTCACACACTAATTCCTGTCATCTTGGGATATAAGGTAGCTCCTCAACATCTTGTTTTGCTCCACTCAGCAGCCGCCTGTCTTCATTCTTGCTGCACATTTCTTTGACATATTTAAAAGTGTCTTAAGTGCCATAAAGGATGGCATGGTGAAAATCTCTTAACAGATGCCAAGTGAGACTTTTGGCTTCATCCAACAATCTGACACTCCTTTTCATCCAAATGTGGTTAATAAATGTTAGATTATGTGTATTTTAAACTCCTTACACATAAATCAATTAGTAAATGTTTACATTTGACAACTTGCATTATATCTTGCAATATATTTTGAATTAGAAACCATATAAATTACAAAGCATAGCAAATATCTGAAAACTATGAAAAACAGTCATATTTTATACACCCCAACACATCCAGCATCATTTTAATGTTGTAATTGTCAATAACATGAGCCTTGTGGTTTGGAATGGAAGTCATGTTTTCTTTCTAAATTTTAATAAGATTCAAATTACAATTTTCTTACCTGGATTTAATCGACTAGTCGCAAGCTTCTGATCCCCCAAGTTAATCCACCCTAACTGATTACATCACAACAAAAGGTGTTTTTTTTAGTTTTGCTGTTTTTTTTAAAGTAATACTAGATAAACCATGTGCAAAAGTGAAGGTGTTTTTGATTAGTTTTAGTTGAGCAAAACTTTATTCTTATAATTGCTGACCATTAGTGATGAACTCCAGGTCTTACCATCACTCTAATCCTTAGCTCTCTTCAAAGATCCCAGTCTTGACTTAGACTGCTTCAGACTTAGATTTCAATACTCCTCCCAGTTAGAAATATGTTAATAAAATTAAAAGATTAGGGGAAGCCGAAAGCCTCCAGGGAGGCGAATCATTTTGGGCTTAACCGGTGATAAATTGTCATATCCTGAGGAAAAATGGCTCAAAAATGTTGAGCATCATTGAAGTCTACAGCATCTTTCATGCTTGTATTGGATTTATAGACTACACTTTATTCATATTTTAATCCATGTTTATCTTCCCTTTTTTGTCAAACTAGTGATTAGAAATCAGACTGAGCGTACTGTCACTGCTTTATCAGACTGAATCTAAAGTAGAAACATTAAAACTTAAATTAAAACTTATTAAAATTTAGTATTATTGTCAACTGTGAAGTGTATTAATGTGAGAATGGACTAGAATAGAAATGCAAGGATTATGTAGTCTTTGTTTTAATCCTTTTTTGTTTTTTTTCCCCTCTTCAGGCTGCACCAAGACCAGTCCCTGTGCCAGTGTTTCAGCCACTGCACCCCCTACCATCTGTGCGGTTTGAGGTTGAAAGGGTGAATTTTGACCATTCTGTTCCAATGTATGGTCCAGAGCTGGTCAGTACTGTCAGTAGCCTTAGCCAGCCCCCAGACAACCTGCTCCACCATTGCTACTCACATCTCTACCTCAAGGTGAACAGGAGAATACTGGCTATGAATTTTACTCGTAGCTCTTCAACTAAAATATTATAGGGAGTTTTTTTGTTTTAAAATATAATTTAGATTAAATGCGCAGGATAAAGCGTATTTTATAAAAATATAAATGTTATCCCCTGCTGATTTTGTAAATGTTGTTCCTTTATTTTGGGGAAAAACAATATCAACCAAAAATCCAGAAAATGCAGTACATGATTTGTATGTGATGAACTGAAATATGATATTTTGGAAAAACATGGCTTAGAAATTGCTACAGAAGCTTTTATCATTAAGCAAAGCACTAGAATATTTCTGTAGTTTGTCAACAGGTCTGCCAAACTCTGAGGAGGGATTTTTATCCAATCCTGCACTTTGTTGAAATTATGTGCTCAATATGTGATCAATTATGTGCTCATGTTACACTCATCGTTCAGTCTATTATTAGTCTATTATTTTTGTTTTAACAGAACAATGTCACTACATGCTGCTTTTTTGTTTTTGTCAAGACAAACGAAACCTTTAGAAAATGGCTTCTTAGGTCTTTATGTGCAGCACTAGGCATGTGGTGCCTTCTTTCATGTCTGCTGTACTGTATTTTTGAAGTTTTCATATAAATAAAACATAACAATAGGTATAAACTTTTTATGTTAATATAAAATTCCTGCAGGACAAAGTAATACACATAGACTATTCAGTGTAATGGCCACTTCATCTTTTTATAAAACTAACAAGACCTGAACTAATTTGTGTTGGACCAGTCTTCCAGGTGTTTTTAAGGGGTGTTTTAGGGGAGTTTTTAAAAGCAGGATGTTTACTAGATGTCTTACTGCTCGTTCTTATCAAAGGGTCACTGGAGGGTTAACAGTCAACTAGTCAGTGGCTAAGGATTTTGTGACCAATCAGCATCTGTATCTGTCAGCATTCTAACTGCCTCTGGATTTTGACAGTGGGATCACGACAGGGTGGAGGTCGCTGACCGCAACTCACCTTAGTCTGTTTTATTGATGCTTTTTGTGAGTGCCATGGTGTCTGTTTTGAGGGTAGCGTTTAGCTCTTCACATGTTTCCAAGATTATTGGCAAGAGCTCAAAAATGCGTAATAACTTAACAAGGCTATAAAAGAAAACTGTCATTATTTCTATTTTCTGATAAACTGTAAAATTGCATAGTGATCTTGTGACATAAAACCTTAAGTTCTTTGTCTTTCATGCAGTTTATGTGGCTGATGCCACCACTGTAGCAAATACATGACTGTACTGTATGTTCTGCTCCAAGAGTCGTGTGCTGTTTCAGATCAAGAAGATAAGATAAATGTACATAACTTGCTGTGATGTATTTCCATTCCAACATTATTAAAGCTAAACAACTAAATGGGATATAAAAAAGAGAACTAAAAAAAATATTGTAAAACTGCACATATTTTTTGCAAGGTGTTATTACTCTGTGATATATTTTTTTTGTGGGAGTTTTCTCTAAATATGCATTTTGTCTAATGTATGGTTGTATTGTAGGTGAAGTGCAATTGGCATTTTTAAATGCCAATTGCAATTGCGGTATGTTAATAACAGGATAACAATTCTTAGGGACCTTTTCAGAATTTTTAAATTAAGCACAAGTCAGTATGAGATAGAAAAAACACACAAATATTATGAACATATCTTTTGTTATGGATGTCCTTCTGGATACAGTAATTAGGTCGAGCTGTTCAGCAGCATGTTTTCCCTCTCAGTCCAATTCCTCTTTAACCTCCTCTGTGTCATTGCAGGTTTTTGGGTTCCAGGCAGGCTTAACATGCCAGGACAGAATGGGAAGCTTTCTGCCTCTCATCTCCATCATCCCTTCTTTCAGCACAGCAATCTATGGAAAGCTCATACAGTTGTCTGCTTATTGGTGAGTGTATAAACTTTAGTTTGGTGGAAAGTACAGTAGATGAGCCACACTTTTAACATTACTTTGAATTCACGAAAACACAGTACCAGCCTCGGCAACAGGTAATTTTGAGTGCGGCAAAAGTCTGTTTGAAAAAAGGAAAGATGTATCATTTAATTCTATGTGAATAAATGGAAAAATACAAAGATGAGAATAAAATTAATCTTGACTCTTAAAATGTATTAAACCAGTTTTTAACTTGTATTACCTTCTTTTATGATGATCTCAATTGAATGGGCTTGACTTGGTATTGCTTAAGAGAGACTGTTTAGGTTGTTTTACATTACATCTTTGTAATGTAAAAAACACCATTACAAAGCTACAAGTTAAGCAGCTTTGTAATGTTTTTTTTATCTATATGGAGCAAAAAATAAAATGAATAAAAGACTTGCCATTATTCACTCTGTAACCAATCTCAGTAACCTACTGTACTTGGGGAAAATCCCACACAAGCTCACCCTGTGCCCTCTTTCTCACACCTTGCAGTCAGAGTGCCTGCTAAGGCAGGAAGCCTGTGCCAGAGCACCACCTTGGGAATCTATTTCCCACATTAGTTCAAATTTAAACACGTGAAGACCTGCAGATGGTTTTGGCTTTCTTGACTTCTTCTCCAGACAAATAATGTATCTGCTGCAGAGTGGTTGCTTTGCTGGGAAGGTAACCAGTTTGAGATGGTGCTTTGACAGAACCTGGATGTCTGTTCTCTCTGCTACTGTAAAAATCTATTTGAAGTCCGTCTGCTCTTTGTTCAGAGCTCCATTCTCCTCCCCAGATTTACAGCCTTCCTTAAGTAGTTGATTCAGAAGCTATATGCAACAATTACCTGTTGCCTTTTATTTGATTTTTTTAAAAGAACAATAGAAACATTAGATTTGATGAAATAAGATTATTTTATAAATATACTTTCAAAGGGTCAGACGCTAAGGCTCACAGTGTGGTGGTGAACTATATAAACTGTAGTGTTTACTTATCCATACCATTCTTTGTGAGTTTGACATTTTTCTCAACCTTTTGCCAGTTAACTTGACCTTGATGTTTAACATTTTGGAGAAATATTGAAATATGGTTGCTATCGATGATTTGTTTTTTTTCTTTTTCTTTTTCAGTATTTTCCCTTCAGGCAATAATATTGGCAGTTTGCTGTGTTACGTTAAATAATCTTGTCTCAGAAACTTAGCCTCTGTCATTTCAGTCAATGTGACTTGTATTTGACCCCCACCTGTCTTAAAAAGGAAGCAGCTTGCCAGACATTCTTCCTCTTGTATTATCTGTCACTAAAGTTAAAATCTCATTAACACAGCTTCACAGTTTGCTCCTGGAAGAAAGGTGATAGGCAAGAGTTCAGGGATATATTAGATGACAGGAACATGCCTCATGGACTTTGGTCCATACTGACATGATTTTGTCAGCTCTACATCCATGACGCAAATCTCAATTTCCATTAAATTGTAAAGCCACTCTGATGGATGAAAAGTACGATGACTCTAGAGGTCATTAGAGTTCAGTGAACTAATTTTCATTTTCCAGAGACCAGTTTGGAATTATCCTCCTGGAAATAACAAATCTGACTCAAGATCTTGTGCTAAGAAAATTTACAGCACACCATTACAACACCAGTATTTTAAGGCATGATGGATCCAAACATTTTATGTTCTTTATGCCACTTTTGGATTGAAGACACTATCATACACCTGCTTCAACAATGCAACTTAAGAAGAATATGTCAAAATGATCAAACCCATCAAAACTTTAGGTTTATTATAAAGAGTGTAATAAACACACACACAGAGTAGATGGTTCCATAAATTATTTGACTTTGTCTAGGAGGTTCTGAAGGTTGTTTTTTTAAGTTTGTGTGGTGGTCTTTCTCTAAAGTCCCATTTTAGTGAAACACCAGTTGTAACAGGGTATCTACCTTTCAAAAAGTTCAACTTTTGCCTTATCAGTTCATTCCAAATTTACCCCAAAGTCTTGGGAAAAACAAAGTTGTTTCATGACAAATTTGAGATGGGCCTTTTGTGTTTTTTCTTTTGGTCAGTAAAGGTTTTCGCCACTGAACTTTCTCGTAGTATGACATTCTTGTCCAGTCTCTTTTGTATTGTTGGACAATGCACTCTAAACATAAATATGGCAAGTAACTACAGTGCAACTACAGTGCTTTACATATTGCTCTGGGTTCTTTTGGGGCCTTCATTTTAAACTGTTGATGTACTCATGTAGTAATTTTGGTAAGCTGGCAAATCCTGTTTTACCTTGGGCAGGTAATACTCCTGCCCAAGAATACTTTGTAGTGAACCCCAGACCAACATTTAAATGTTGGTTATGATGCTTTTATAGTAAATTTAGCAAATGTCGCAAATTATTACTCATGTAGTAAATCCATCTGCTTGCATGATTGTGAGCCTGTATGTTGTTTGTTAAATAGACAGTAATGGTTTACTGATAAATTGTCTAACTATTATACTGTACCAGTTTGTACAAATTAACAGTGCCGACGTGTATGGACACCCGACCTTGTGGATAATTCTGTTAAACCTTTTAGTCTATATAAATTCCACACCTACTTCTTCACTTCTGTTTTTTTTAACTCCTGTAAAAAAAAAAAAAAAAGCTGGAAGAGAATTTCTCTCAAATATTGGCCAACCTTGGCACTTTGGTTTTGATCAAAAAAGAGTTTGTTTGGATTTAGCTGGAATTGTAATTTGCTCTGTTGAAGGCATATTTTTGACAGTTTTTGTTTTTAAAGAGAACAAACTTTCAGGTTTTAGCAAAAGTCAGAAAAGATGGAATGAGGAGAGGCAGTGTACGTTAGAAGTGCCACCTGCATTGATTTCCCTAAAACGTAGCCTCACTCTCACTCAAACACTTGAGTGCATACGCATGCACACTTGCGCTCACACCATATAATATTCCTTATTCAGGGCCACCTGACGGCAACAACATATGGAGGCTGGCTGTGGCCCACCAACAAACCAACTAACCAGCAGCAGCTTGGTGTGGTTCGTCGCGTTGCAGGCCATAATTCAAGCCTCCGCCAGCTTTTATGTGGCATTTTTAGCAGCCCCTATTAGTTGCACAGCTATTTCTGAGGAGATCATTTTTTTAAAGCATGAAAGCATGTGGTATTACAGGTGCATGTTATACAGCGTCTGAAAGAGGACGTAGTTTTAGACTGGTAGCATAGAAAAGAATGTTGGTTTTCCCTTGATATCTCATTATTGGTTGTAGTCTATTACCCTGTCCCAGTTAAATTCCATTTTTAGCACTAGCTGTAAGATTTCTTCACTTTTTTATTTGAAGTTTAGAAGTGCCTTACTATGTCTGGCCCAGTGGTCTAGACTCTAGATTAGCTTGTGTTGTGATTTATGAAGTCTGCTTGAGGTATCTGAGGCATGAGGCTTCTGGTGTGATTGTAATGCCTCGTTACTCCTGTTCATAGTTACTCATAGCAAGCTGCTCCTGGTCTATGTCTCCAACTACAGCCAAAAGCTGGATGACAAGTGTTTTTTGTGTACTTGAAAATAGAGCCAAGTAAAATTTAGAAGAAAGTAGATGAGCAGGATGCACTCATGAGAACATTGATTGTGGCTTTGACATTTGTGAACTAGCCAAATTTGCAGGCAATATCCTTAAATAACAGAATTTGGATAAGAAAAACTGTGCAGTAGATGGTGCATTGTAAAAAAATAAACAAATAGATGCCTTGAGGACATTATGGAATATTAACAAGGATTTTTACTTTCTACTCAATTATTGGATCTGCAACATTTGCCAGTATGATATGAAATGTTTTAGTAAAGGTAGTGTTTCTGTATAAACAGGTGTGTACTTAGTTGGAATATGGCATATGATGTAATTATGTTCCACGTTTTACTCAAAGCCATTTCATGTAAAGAATTGTGAACTCCAAAGTATTTTTTTTGTTCCACAGCCTATAAAATATTTTGGCCTACTCTGCAGAAATGATTTTTTTTTCCTCCTTTGCGTCTGGTGTTGGACAGTTTTATTTGGTTTTATGGCTGGAGGAAATCAATGGATGTATTGAGCCGTGTTATTTTAAGTAAATGGCTTGAGAAAAAACAAATCTTATGTCTTCAGTGATTGGCATATAGCCATATATGCCTTTCTTAGAACATTCAATCACATCAAGAGTTGAAAAGTAACATTAGCAGTGCAACAGAAGTGCTATTCCTTCACTTTTTTCTGTGATATATTTTAGCCTCAGTCAGCTTGGGTTTTAATTTGTCCCAAAGATGTACATTTTATATCGTAATGCGTTAATCCAATCCAAGAACATCTCCTAAATTTTAATTTGACTATTAAATAGATTTTGTCATGTACATTAAGAGTACCATGGCACATATAAAAACAGCTGGAGATGTTTTCAGTTTACTGAAAGACTCTCATTAATTCCTGAATTAGTCATCTGAGGACCTGGCACTGGATAACAGTGGGAAGTAGGGAAGGACGGATGGATTATCAGCTCTCTGTAGATTATTATCTCCTGTGGTGTGCATTCCACTTTCCTTTCCTCTCCACCTGCCTTCAGTAATATTCCCATTTCTTCCAAAAAGGAAGAGAAGGAAAATTAAATCTGAGCTGCCGAAATCATTCATGTCTTGAAATCTAAACTTTATCTGCACAAAGTGGGGGAAAGCTTGTTCTTTTAACTTGAATTTCTTCTACCCTAGTTTTCCTCCACAGCTGGACTTTTTGAACAAAGGCAGAAAGCTGAATGTCCAGTAATCTGCTGGCCTGATGCATCTTTCTTTAACGCCTGATGAACCGCATCATTGTCATTTTCTTGTGGCCTGCAGCTGTCCGAGGCACTTGATTAAAACATTTCTTTTAGTAATCCCTATGTAATAAAGCTGTCTCTGGAGAGAGAGAGAGCAAGAAAGGGTGAGAGAGCGAGTGTATACTTGTGTGCACGTGTGTATATTTTGGGTCAGGGTGCTCCAGATGTCTAGATAAGGGGGGTGCGAGTGTGTGAGAGTAAAAGAAGGCAAGTTTTTCTTGCGAAGAGTTTTTGCTCTCATAAGATGGGCAAAAACAAATATTGAGGATCATTAACTTTGAGGAGCTCCAAAGCTCTCCGCTGTGGTTGCAAATGCAGTCTTGGACCCTTGTTTCTAGATTGAACCCAGATAGTTTTGCCATGCTGGATATCAGTGAAGATTCCAGTTAAGATTCAGTAACGTCATAATTGCTTAATTGTCCCAGTAGAGTAAGCATAAGAAATGAGTTGAAGTGTAGTACCTAGATAAAAAATGTCCAACAGTGAGGGTTTGTTGTGTTTTAGCTTGTCAGATTGCAAATCATTTTAATGTATACTTGCATACGCTAAAATGTATGTAAGTATACTCCATATACTCCTGTTTTCCATTTTTGACTATATAGCAGACACAATTACAAATGTTTCACACAAAAATATCAAATTTTGTGCTAAGTCAGCAGCTGAGTAAAGTATTTCTTACATAGTGCAAGTAAAATGCTCAATATCAAATAAAATGCTTAATATTTGCACTCTGATTTTACATCATATTCTGCTTTCCTTAGTTAAGTGAACAAGTTGTCCTGTGCCTAAAAGGCATGCCTCAACCTCTGTGGTCTAGTAAATAGCTAAAAATGTTGGTGCAGGTAACAATAAATACACAGAAGTTTAATTACAGTAGTAAAAGATTTACGCTTAAAAATTAGAAATAATCCACCATTTACTTTGCTTACCGTTTATCCCATGGGTAAAAAAATCTATACTTTTTACCCATGTAAATTAGTGCCTAGTTTTACTAATCCATTAATAAAGATAAGATTACTGAAGAAAACATTTCAAGGTGGACTGTAGAAATTAAATAGATGAGGTATCACTAAAGAGCAATAAACTTGTGCTTTAGTTTTTAATTTAGTCTTGTTTTTAGACACTTAATATACTGCAAAGTGTTTGCTTGTTCAATAAATCTTATTTTGAAGTATTTGCAACACATACTGTCAAGTTTGTTGTAGGATAAAATTGGGCAAGTCACAGAAATACCTCACTGGTTATTACCAGGAGCAGTCAGTTCTTGTCTAGAATGCAGTAGGCTGCTGAAAGTCCTTTTCTGTGGTCTGACTCCCTGTTTAATGAGTTGGTGTTCCCTAGTAATCATATTACCATTACAGTTACCTTTTTTTGGCAAACCTATTTGATATACACCTCCCTATTAACTGCATTTTGTAACGAGTGAGACGACAATTTGTTGGTACACAACATTATTTATACAAGTAATTACATAAATGTATATTTTGGTAACTAAAAACTTTCTAGGATTTCATTCTGTAACATAATGTTAACCAACAGGAATCACCCAATGGTGGGTGCACAGGATTCATTCTGATCAGAAGCCTCAACTACCCAGATTACTTCTTTCAAAATTGTGGAGCAGCAGCTATATTCTCAGATCTGGCCTATGACAAAGGAAACTCAGAGCAGCTCCTTTAATCCAGGATTCTGTTCTTTTGTCAAGATTTCTATTTCCATCTAGCCATCCAGGAGAAGTGGAATGTACAATAAGCTGAACTGGTTTTCCAATACAGACAATGTATACAAGAAAGCACAGAGTAGAATGTACTTCTTGAGGAGACTGGCCTCCTTCAATGTGTTCTAAGCTCCTGTACATGTTTTACAAGTTCATTGTGTCTACTGTTATATTTTATGCAATTGTTTGTTGGGAGGGGGGGGGGGGGGGTTAAAAAAAAAAAAGACAAAAAAGAGTTT